>JANHQD010003204.1:0-16679 GCA_024721195.1 Marasmius sp. AFHP31
CTTGTTCTTTTACATTGTCTTCACAACCCATCCTATCCATTGTTTCCTTTGTTCTCTTTGTTCTTTTATATACAACAGTTACTCGTTCCGGACTCGTTCTTATTCCATACCTGGACTACTATTGTTCTTTCCTTGTTCCCTATTATCTTTCTTTATTCTCGTGCGACTCATATTCCAGTATATAAGCTAGGCAGTTTACACCTGGTCCCTCATCTTGACCTCTTGTCATTGGGACCAGGTGAGTAGCTAACTTTGTTTCTCTTTATCTTCAATATATCTAACTTGTCATTGGGACCAGTTATCTACCTGCTCTTGCTCTCTACTCGCTGTCTCTGTCATCTCCGTCGTCGTCTCCACTAGTCGACTTCTGTTGCCGTTGCTTCTATAGTCTTAGCGTCTAGCGCTTTAGGACAACAGCCAGCAGATCCTCGTGCGACTAGGGACCATCGAGGAGGATAGTACAGAGCTACCACGACTGTCAGCGGCCGACACCGAGCGGAAGGACATCAACCACAAGCGCAGAACCAGGGATTCCAAGCGTTGTGAAGGTGTGGCTTGGACTCTGAACCCTACGACACTCAGCAAACTTCCCGAAATCCAACTTGGAATGGAGGGCAAGGCAGTACTGGACTTAGTCTCAGCTACTAGACTGACTTGGCAAGAAGGCAAGTAATTTTTTTGATAGTTTGCATTTTGTCTTACTCATACATTCACCACACCAGTGCGTCACTCGAGATCAGTATGGGATGGCCTCCGGGAAGCCACCAAAAAGGCAAACAAGGCAAACAAAGACCCCACCCAGCCAGCGATCCCGAGGAATGCGAAGGAAAAAAGGGACACGAAATGTGATAAACATACGTCCTGTCTAGACTCGCGGCCTCTTGACACTAACAGCCTTTGACAGAGTTTTGCAAGAGTGACAACGAAGGTACATCGTGAAACTTGGGAGCAAGAAGGGGCCTCAACCAGCATGACCCAGCAGTTGTCAAGGCTTTCAACGAAACAGGTACATACTTTGCTATCAATTAGTCGGTCGGTTCGACTAACTCACCCACACAAGAGATTGCATTTCTATATCTGAAGTCTTAGCGTCTAGCGCTTCAGGAGAGTACAAGAGTGAATTGAATTGTACAAGGAAGTGGCATAGATGGGAACCAGTGCAGGTGTCTTTGCTGCAGCGAAGGTGGACACCCTCTTCAAAAATCCTTCTAACCCATGAGCTGCTGGATCATTGTGTTCTGCTGGTTGAGGGAGTCTTGGAGGGTGGCAATACGAGCTACTGCATCAGAACTGGGGGTGTAGAACGCAGAGACTGGGGCAGACAGAATGGTGGAGGTGATGGTGGCAGTTAGAGAAGGTGGAGAGGCACTGATATTAACTGTCTCTCCAGGGAGCAGGGTGAACAGAACCACCAAGTTGATCTTGACAACCCACGCCAGCTTGAGACCTGAGCCTGGCATGTGTCCCAGGCACTTGTCCTGGCAGACAGACGTGCAATGTCTGAAGTGTTTGCAGTGGTGGCACTACCCTGCGCCTTGGTGTGGTCTGTTGCACCACAGCCATAGCAACAGTTGCACATGGCTCTCATGAAGTCCTTGTGTGTTTTGCCGTTACCCCCAACAGGGGTGGTCTGGGTGCCACTGATAGTGGTGGTGGTGGTGACCTCGGTACGTTTATGAGTGCTGAATTTTTCTGCTTCCAGGGCCCTCTCAGCCCTGCATGAACGATCCTCCAGATCATCCAAGTCTTTTGGGTCCCCCTGGGCCAGGTCCATTGTCACGAGGAGTTTCTTCACCTCTGGGTTGAGCCCACTTTGGAAACAAATCATGAGGTTGGTGTCTGAGAGGCCTGTCTTTGCTCCTGCATCTCTGAAGTCCTGACAGTAGAGGGTGACAGCCTTGCTCCCTTGCTTCATCTGCTCTAGCTCCCTGATGGCATCCGCCTTCTCATTGGCAGAACCAAAGCAGACTCTAAACTGTTTTTCAAAGGTCTCCCACTTTTCTTCAAAGGGGAATGCAACACTTTTGTTGCTTGTGGATGTGTTGATCTGTTTCAGATAGTTGGCCACCCAGCGACTGGCTTTTCTCCCTCCACAGAACAACAAAGCAGACTGGATGGTTTTCCTGAGGTCCAACTTCTTAACGTCTTCTGGAGTGACATCCTCCCCTGCCTTGATCCTCAGCGCCCTTTGTTCCATTGCCCAATGCCTAAACATGGACAGGAATCTGGCCGCATTGTCCACATTGCCCTTGAAGACGGCAGGCTTTGCGGTGACGGCACCTTCATCTTTATTGGCTTTGAAGGCATCTCTTATGGCATCCAGCTGGGCCTGCTGGGATTGTTGTTGATTGACAAGGTGGGTGAGAAGGGCTTCGAGGGTGCCGTTGGCAGTAGACTGAGTAGACATGCTGGAGATGGTAGAGGTAGTGGTGTGGGAGGTGTGTGAGTCAGTGGTATCGGCTGGAGATGGAGATCAGGGCAAGAGGACAGAGACAGGTCATGGGGTAGCTGATCCAGAACCTACAGGAGTCAGTGGTGCAGCAAATGGTAGGGGAGCAGAGGCTGTTAGGTCAGTTTCTGGTTCAGAGACAGGGACAGGACTTAGCGTAGCCAACAGCTCCGCTTGAGTTGCGGTTCTAGCGCTTGAGAGCAGAGCGGAATAGAGCGGCTCGGGGAATCCTGCTCTGCCGAACTGGTTAAGCAGCTCTGCTCAGAGCTGACTCTGAGCCAGTAGAGTCCACTTGAACCAATGGTAATCTACTGTAGACTTTCTTAATAAAAGGGCATTCTTATTAAGTTCAACTCAAGTCAAACTACTTAAGTCTTCTTAAGTTTACTATGTTGTCTCATCATCATGTTTTGTAGAAACACCGATAGAATGTTTTGTTTACTTCAGGTCTGTCTTAAGTCTGCTCAAGTTTGTCTCAAGTCAAGATAAAGCAAAGTCCAAGTCGATTCAAGTCAGTACATAAGTCAGTACTTAAGTAGGTACTTAAGTAGTTGAGTGTTAAGTCGAATGTGAATGTAAGTTGTCAACATAAGTCGTGAGCCTCCACTACGCCCTCTTTGCCTTCCCTTCTGCCTTCTCCTTCGCTGTGTTCTTTGCGCTATTGCCCTTCGATAGAACTGGCTTTGTTTGTTTGGTGCCAGCCTTTGTTGCACCATATACCTGCGAAGGACCTACATCATAACATCACATGGGAAGATATGTCGGAAGCTTACCAGGTCAGCTCGCTCAATCTTCAACTCCTTCATCCATTCGAACTGCTTATTACGGAAGTCCTCCACTCGTGTTGCCAGAGGGGTGGCCAGGTTGAAGAACGGTGGATAGCGTACCTCCTGAAACTGGTAGGTGGCGAGGTGAGCCATATCCCCCCATACAGCAGCTTGTCAAAGCACTCGGGCTCGCAGTGCATTGACCTTCAATGAGTGCACCTTGGAATCACCGTTTATCTTTTTGATGGCAACAGTAGGTGATTCTGGATCTCCTGCTACCATTTCCCATGCGGTCTCCATCCTCTTAAAGTAGAGGATGATACAATGGAACTCAGCGTGTTTTCTTTCGAATTCCTCCATCCAATGATAGATGTTCGCCTGTTGTCGGGTCCATGATATGCGGTGGCAGAAGTCGTCTAGCGGAGGCGATGACAGAGATAGCAGAGGCAACAAGCAGAGAGTAAGAGCAAGTAAAGAACTGGTCCCAATGACAAGTTAGATATATTGCAGGGAAGGAGAAATGGAATTAGCTACTCACCTGGTCCCAATGACAAGAGGTCAAGATGAGGGACCAGGTGTAAACTGCCTAGCTTATATACTGAAATATGAGTCACGCAAGAATAAAGAAAGATAATAGGGAACAAGGGAAAAACAATAGTAGTCCAGGTATGGAATAAGAACAATTCCAGAACGAGTAACTATTGTGTATAAAAGAACAAGGAGAACAAAGGAAACAATGGATGGGATGGGTTGTGAAGACAATGTGAAAGAACAAGGATGAGGAAGGACATGATGGGAATGATGAAGAGAGGGGAACTGGGTATCTGGTAGGCATCAAAGTAACAAAGGGGCATCAAAGTAACCAATGGGCGCTAAAAGGGGAATGGGCACTAAGAAAGGAAAAGATAGGGGGAAAAGCAGCACTTCATGACATGTACCATATCCACTACCTGCAAAATAGAACCTCTTTCTCACCACTTTTGCATATGAGTGAAATTAAAAGGAAGGCAGCATCAGATGGAAACCGCAGCCATGATTGACAGTGGGGCAACTGCCCTATTTCTTGGAAAATCATTCATCTCGACTCATTGAATCAACACCTCCCCTCTGCAACATCCTATTCGAGGTCATAACATCGACAGGACCCTTAATCAGGCTGGAAGTATCACACACTTTGCTCGACTTGGACTTCCTGTGGATGGTATGGAGACCTGGACCAACTTTTTGGTTACAGAACTGGGAGGAGAGAACATTATCCTTGGTTACAGAAGACCAACCCACAGGCTGACTGGGAGAAGGGATGGGTTTCAATGCCCAAGCCTAAAGTAACTATTGAGGAAATAGAGGACAAAGACTGGTGGGCAGGCATGGGTAATCCACCTCTTTCTGACTCCATTATCGAATCCATCCATGCCTCTGTCATTGAAGAACTGCTTACAGATTCCAAAGACAGTCCGCCCCTCTTCCATGTCAGGGCAAATTGTACAACCTGAAGAGCTCTGGTAAAGAAGGGTATCTTGGAGGACTGCCATGATGATCTCTGGATTGCTGCTGAATACACCTACTCCTAACAGATAGCAGAGGAGGCTAGGAAGGGTAAACCAAAACAGACGTTTGAAGAGATAGCCCCACCAGAGTACTGGGGGATCAAAGTCTTCTCAGAGGAGGAATCAGAACAACTGTCAGCTCCAAACCCTGGGACCATGCCATTGAGCTAGTACCGGAAGCCCTGCAGACAATGAAAACCAAGGTCTACCCACTCTCAATTAACAAACAGGAGGAGCTTGACAAGTTCCTAGAGGAGAATCAATGTAAAGGTTACATCTGTTCTTTTAAATCACCACTCGCATCCCCAGTCTTCTTTGTTAAGAAGAAAGATGGCAAGCTTTGCTTTGTTCAGGACTACTGGAAACTCAACAAGTACACAATCAAGAATCACTACCCCTTGCCTCTTGTCACTGACATTGTCAACCGTTTGCAGGGCGCCAAGTATTTCACAAAGTTTGATGTCCGCTGGGGCTACAATAATGTTTGAATTAAGGAAGGAGATAAGTGGAAGGCCACTTTTGCAATGAATCGAGGGTTGTTTAAGCCCAAGGTTATGTTCTTTGGTCTCATGAATTCACCTGCCACATTCCAGTTGCTCATGAACTCTATCTTTGCCGACCTAATCGCTTTAGGAAAAGTTGCAGTATATCTGGACAATATCCTCATTTTTACTAGCACCTTGGAGGAGCACTGAGCTTTGGTAAAAGAGGTACTCGCACGACTTCAGAAGCACAATCTCTACCTCTGATCCGAAAAATGCCAGTTCAAACAGAGGGAGATTGAATACCTTGGGCTTATCATCAGTGAAAGTGTCCTAAAGTGCTAGACGCTAAGACTTCGGATACAGAGACAATGGTGGCAGAATGTAAGGGTCGTGATTTCTGGGCACGGATCCAGTCGCGAAAGGTAGAAAATGACGTGGAGATGAGGGGAATGATGGCGGAAATAAGGGATAGCCAGTAAAACCACAAAGTCTTGGGGTCCTTGACTGGGTTGGCGGAATCTCGTATCCTGGACTCAGGACCACCTGAACAAGAGTGCGAGGGATGAGAAGAGAGGGAAATGGCAACTACAAGCTCCCGACAAGTAGCTGGATGATGGAAGGGGAATACTGCGAGCCTCCAGCGAGCAGTATTATGAGACAATGGGGTCCTTTTGGTAACGCGGACAGTCGCTATTAGCCAAGGTTCTATCCAGAGACCTGAACTAACAAAGAGTGCACCTGTAGGATGTGATGTGCGATTCACAGAGACAGTTAGTATGCCACAGACTTGAAAGAATACTCAGCTAATAGAGCTTGATAGACATTTGACTGGATAAAGGACAATACAACCGAACTAAAGTACATGGGGGTTCTACATGTACTTTATATACTGTTCGGGTGTGAGAGAAATATAGGTCCATATAGGTAAATTACAGGGTAGGAAGGTGAATCAGAATGGAATAGAACGAATCAGAAAGTGTAGGAGTCATTCCGGGACCATCAGAATGTGCCGCATGTGGTCCTGGTATGAGGAAAGGGATCCCGGAATGAATTGTGATGATCCCGGAAAAAGCGGTTAGGGTCCTGATGTGAACCGTGTGGGTTTCCGGGATGGATTTATGGGGTCCTAGAACGAGTTCATGGGGTCCCGGAGTGAGAAGTTGAAGTCCCAGAATGGATGAATGGAGTCCCGGAGTATGCTGGAGGTTGTCTGAGGGACCCGATGTAGGAGTGAGGAGTGGAGAATGGTGAAAAGACATGATGAGGGATGGGAATAGAGAGCTGGAAAGATGGATATGAAGGGGGTATAGAGGGGTATGGAATTGGGTAAAAAGGTAGGGGTCCTGAAAACGAGTTGCCCAGAAATTTAGCCCGTTACATTAACCCCCCCCTTCAAACCGCTGAGCCCTCGAAGCGACGGTTGTATGTCAGAATAGTGTACAACAAGATCCAGAAAGTTGAATTTCCCAAGTGCAATCTGTAGTTTCGGAGGCACATTATGCGGAGACGGAGAGAGTTGGAAAAGGGTAGAATGGATAGCATGATATTGTTGATCTTTGAGTCCCTGGGTCTAGGCTGCAGGAACATTGATTCATCATCTAGAAATTTGTTGAGTGAAGGTGATAGGGGAGAAAGACCTATGGTGCTCGGGACTAAGCTGGGAGCAAGTGGGATATATTTGGCGTGTATGATTGAAGGTGGAGAGGGTGTTCAGAACGCGGAAATCAACGTGTAAGAGTGTGACATGTGCTGGGCCTGCACTCTTTCCAGTTTATAACACTGGAAGACCATCCCCGGAGGACCAGATTGACTGTTTTCGGGCCTACTTCCTTGAACGAGTGTCTCTGGGGGCGTATAGAAGAGTTGTTGGTGAAGTACTGGGCCACTTGTGGCGTGGGATCCGACGAAATGGACTTCGATCACCAAAGATGAGCCTCGTGTGTTCATCACGTAAGCCTTTCCGTTCTTGTTCTTGTTTCTCCATCATCATCAGAACCTGGTCAACCTTAGGTGAGATGCGAACCACAGAGTCCCTCAATATGTGAATGTAAAAATGCTGAGAGGGAAACAGGGTCTGTATCCTTGCATTCGGACCATACGTTGAGCACACAAACAGAACCAAGGTTGTGCAGCATCCTAGGCATGGTGTTTGAAAGAGGAGATAGGACGAGGGACAGAGGTGGAACCAAACGGTGAAGGGGCGAGAGGAATCATGATCCAATCGAGGGTCGTAGTTGTGCGCCATTGACAGCCGTGGTATGTTATGTGCTTCCCTTCTCTCCGTCTTCAATGACAGCCACCCTTCTTGAACGCAATCTCTTCCAAACCACAGCGATCTTGCCCTAGTTTCGTTAGGAGCTGCCTCCAGCGTTGGTCCAACTCGAATGCATCCGCCAGACCCATCGACTATGTTGACCGTCCTTCCTACTGACAGACATATCGTGCCCATCGATGGTCTGATGAAGATCCCAATTTTAGTCTTGGGGAGATTACGCTTTCGAGGCCTTGAAGAGTCGAGCAGACTCTTGCGTGCTGCAGAACGAGAAGGTACGTCGCAATACTCATGTCCGTTTAGTCGACAATACTGATTACTAGCCGCATTTTTAACGGCTTCTTCATCGAGTAGTAAGGGACGTTCGGAACAAGGTGTAACGGAAGAGTTGCCAAAGCGGTGACGACGTGTAGGTTTTATGGATAGGGTGTGAAACATGATGGGTCCCAAAGTCATGGTCGGAAATGATAGGATTGGAACGAGATATGTGGGCGGAGGAATGAACGACCAGGCGGCAATGCCGATCGTGAGCCCTTTGACGTGAACTGGGCATTGTGAACATCGGAAGTCTGACCCGACAATACACGAGATACTACAGCCGTCGTTGTCATCCTTTTTGTGGCCGTTACATCGATTGATGAGGGGCGAGTGATATGAAAAGCAAGTTGCTTCGCTCGTGGTTGGTAGATCTCGGATTGTGGACATGGGACTTGGACTTTGACGAGATGGATCGGCCTGGGAATGAACGTCATAGATGGCGATTTGGGTCGGGGACTTCGGGGACAATGTATCGAGCTGATGTAATAGAAGGAGGGCGGACTGGGAAAATGAGAGGAAGAGTGGAGCGGGGTGTCTGATTTCCACAATCGCTTCGAGGATGAGATCGTGCCGTGTGGTGCCAGGGAGGTCATTGACGCAGAATATGGTAGGAGAGGTCAGAGGCATGGCTGCAAGGCTAATGCGGCAGATTACAGGTGAGTCGTTCAAGGTCCTATTACAGTTCCTTGAGCGTTGACCATTGTAGGAAATGATGATGTTTGTGGGCGACGATGGATTCGTTCTTGTGTCGCAGCGGTAGGCAACGAGTTGCACACGTACAATCCGTACTAAGACCATTAACTGGCTGCAAGTAGGGCCCGAGAAGGACGAACTTCCGAATCGAAGGGTTTGGCGTAGGCGGAGGTGCGTGAATGGATTCGGGATCCCTAATATGCCGTGTTTGAGTTCCTCTCCCCGTCTGTCATACGGATTACTCGCTATTTCTTCTACAGCTTCATCGGGTTCCAGACGTTGACAGAATTCGGCACAAGGTGTTACTACTAGAACGAGGGTAGTTGGGGATACGATGTGTTGAAAAGCGAAGTGAGATGGGTATGGTAGATTGATGGCAAGAGAGTCAAGCGGCATGAGGAGGTTGGTTTGGAATAGCGGCGTTACGAGTTTTCGTGAGTTGGAGCGAGATGGGTCTGGGTGTATGAAGCGAGAGATTACTGAGGGTGGCAATTCTCGTTGACAGGCAGTGAGGATGGTTGTGAATACCTCCCGAAAGATTGAGTATTGTTGTTCGAGAGGGTTTGTGCTGTCGGCTCGTTGGATATGGGGTAAGCAATCACGATTGTCCTTGTTCCTCGCGTTGTGATTCATCTGTGCCGTAGTGACGATTGGACTTGCCGATTCTCCTGATTCAATACCGAACGTGAACGTCTGCAATGTAATGACCACGCCAATATGAGTCGAGGAGGTATGGAATGGAGAGTTGGTAGGTAATTGAGCGGTTGATGGGGAAGACAGGAAAGAGATAGTTGAAGCTACGAGGTTTGTTGATAGGGATGTGGTGTGATGACAGAGTCGACTGGGGAGAGTACGTTTCGAAGCTGGTACGTCGCTCTTTTTGTTTCGTGATGCATCGGTTAAATGAGTGCCGAATGGAGGGGACGTTGGGGATTGCGATATGGGGAAAGAGCGTGTGGGGAATATTCGGGTTGGTAAGTCGTTTGATGCTCCAGCATAGCTCCTTGAGTGTTGACTGCTCCTTTGCCGACTCGTTGTATTGTACTGAACGGATTTGGTATTGAGATCCGCCAGGGGACTCAAACGACGATGAGGACGACTAGCGAATGAAAAAGGTAATATTTGACCCAGATTTCTTCGGTTTGGTGTATGCGGGTGCATCGGTACGTTGTGCTTGACTTCTTCCCGTTCGTCAGACCGATGATTAACTGTGGTAGTCACAGCTTTGCCATGTCTCGGATGTTGGTAGAACCCGGCATAAGACGACACTGTCAGAACGAGAGCGATTCGGACTACGAGGCGTTGTGAATCGAGACCAGAGGGGTGTAGGGAAGTGACTGTGTAGTTTGTCGAGAGGTATGGAATGGCTGGACGGACTCCGCTGATAGGGACGAACTTGGTGACTGGTATGTCACTTATTTCGTTTCGTTTGCGTGGTTGACTACTAGCCGTTCGTATCACAGCTCCTTCATCAAGTACTGGGTGATGTCTTAGCTGATACAAAGGGTCAGCAGGATCGCGGATGGACAGAGAGGGTAGCTGAAGGTGGGGAATTGTAGAAATGAGCTGTGAGGCTGCCGCTCGAGGTGAGTTAATCCCATATTCACGTGCCGATGGCGGCTGACGATCCTCTGGCAGGTTGCGATAACAAAAAGGAGGATACAATCGCGGATTTGAACTTTGGGAACGTGCGCTCGGTAGCTGTGATTGTGGGGCTGGGGACCTCAAAGCAGAGGAAGATGGAATCAAGGGAGATTGATCAATGAAAGAAAAGCAGGGACTTGAACGACGCCAAGGCTGTTCGTTCTGGAAACAAGCATCTTCAATGGAGATTTGGAACGGTAAGCACGGGGATAATGTTTCGAGCAGGGAGGGTGATATTTGGCGAGGATTGTCGGTGACTGTGTCCGCCAGAGTTACGAGGAAAAAATGGGCGGCGGCTGATGTGAGTGATCGGGTTTTTACTCCCCCGTTCAAACGCCAATTTTTTCGTTGTAGCACTGTGCTGTCTTGCCTGGGGAACTGTAGAGGGAACTCAAACTCGATTGTAATCGGGTTTATCGAGAGTTGTTGAACCCGGATCGAAGGTGAACGCCCAGAGTGACGAGGATTGACAGGCATTGATGGATGGGCACCGTCATCATAATTGTCGCCTGTCCCTTTCGGTTCACGACTTCCCTCTTTGTCCCAATACAGAACCTGCAAACCCACGTCTTTTCCGTATATCTTCTGCTCAGTCGCAGTTGAACAATTCGGAGGCCTTGGTGAGAGCTTCGTTTGTTTGTCAATTTCTTTCGAGCTGTCTGCTGAATTTTCGCAGTTCGAATATCCTGGAACCTGGGGGAAATCGACTATGGGAAGGTGAAGATGCGGCGCTACGTGGAGTCTGTTCGACGAGGAAACATTGATGGAACAGAGAATGCTAGGAGTATGCTCGCCAGAGAAAAGTGCGTTGTCCAACTCGAGTGTGACTTTTTTATTGTTGACTAGCACAAGGAGGGACTTGTCGAGCACCATTTGAGGACCACTGTCTTCGTTGAGCAGGTCGCGCACAACGAAGGTGACGAATAGGATCTGGACAAGTTTAATTTCGAGAGACGTCAAGGGGTTTGACGTATCTCTGGATGAAAGCGGTGTGCCGTTGCCTCCTAGTTTGTCACCGAGCTGACCGTCGTAGGTAACAGCGAAGTTTGGAGGCGGGGACGACCTCTGATCCGTGTGTGAGAAACCCAAGTGGACGGGCCCATGCACGATTCGTATTGAGACCACGGCGTGCATCAAAGGAAGGTTGAGTGAGAATGAACTCCAAGGTTGAAAGGTTCGGCATAGGAAGAGATACCCAAATGGACTCGGAGCCCATGGTACGTCCCATTCGATTTCTCCTTCTCCGAATTCCGAGTCTGGTTTACTATATTCAATCGGCAGTAGGAGATTTTCGCGATAATCGCTAACCACGTTTATTCCTTCGATAGACGAAACAAACCGGCGAGATAGCTGGTGACTTGGGACGAACCGAGAGAGCGTGAGTGAGAGTGGGATTTGGTTGAAAAGGAGAGTGCGTCGGATTATTATTTGCTGGCGCCATATGGTAACCTGAGTGGGTAACAGTGGGATGTCAAAAGGTACGTTGACCAAGGGATAATTCGTATCCCGATTTCCATGCTGATCCTTGTTGATCAAAGGGTTTCTTTCTCGATTGTTAATGATAAAGTTTGTTGGGTCAGGACGTGACACGACATGGCGAGAGAGTTGAAGATTTTGGACCATCAATGGAATATGGGCGGGAACAAGGTGAACGAGGCTGGCTGCGAGGTTGTCGTTGTGACTACGTGAACCGGTCATTTCGAGACCTCTGAGTAGGTTGTGGTATGCGGACAGGTGTCCAGGTTCGTTATGCTCGCTGATCGGGGGTCGTTTGAGATGTTGATCACTAGCTGTTTTCGTTAAAGCTTCTTCATCAATCATCCCAACCCAATCCAAGGACGCAAGGGTGGCGAAAACTCTTCGGTGTCCATCGTTGATCGGTATGGCATGATTATGCCCCATCGGTACGTTGGCTTGAGCTTTGTCTTCTTGATCTCGATTACTGACCGTGCTTAGCACAGCTTCTTCATCGAGCATTCCAGCCCAGTCTGTTCGAAAGGATGGGGGACTTCGAGCCCACGCCGTGCCGAATAACTGTAGGGTATGTACCAAGGGCGAAAGGGCGGCAAGGACTGGGATATGGACGGTGTCATGGAGAAGGGATAAATCAGTCGTCCGAGATTGAAGTTGATTTCTGGTCTTGGGCGACTGGAGGTATAGCAACGTCGAGGGGAAGCTTGAAGGAATTAATGCAAGGTATCTTTTGCACTTGTCGTTTCCATAGTTGTTGAGCTGACTCTCGTCATATCTGTAGGGTTCGACACTCCTCCATTCACCCAGCAAGTTGGGATTAGTGAAATCACGACCGTTCCAGCCCTCGTATTGCTCCTCATGCGAAGACAGCCCAACTGTTGGATGCAAGTCCTCGGTTACAGCCGCCGCAACCGCTTCAGACGTGCTATTGAAGATAGAGGTGGGCCCAACACCAAATAGCTCGTCCATCGCGTCGTGAGTGACTTCAATCTCCTCGTCCCAAATCTCTGAATTTGATTCGTCGTCCCCAGGCAAGAGGAGGTGTTCCCGGTATTTGATGACGATGTCTGTCCCTTCGAGAGTTGAAACGAAACGGCGGGAGAGTTGAAGGTTTCGAAGAAATACGACACCGGCGGTATGGAAGAATGATTCGAAAACAGGAAGAATGTCGAAAAATGGTACATGTGATGCGAGTGTTTCCAAGAGAGGGGAGTTGACCGACAATGTCCCGTTTGGTTTCGAAGGGACGTTCAGCTCCGGGGAACGAATGTGGGTAGGCTTGGGGAGTTGGAGCGACCATAACGACCGAGGGAAGGTCTGGGAGACCAATGCGAGGCAATGGTAGGATTCCTCATCGCTCCCATACTCGTCCTGTTCCCTATTGTTATCGTATTGATCATAGTCGTTGCCCTCCTCGAAGACTTCATCGGCCTCGTCCTCAAAGAAGGGTCCCCAATCGTCTGACCTCTGAGATGCACCGTCGTCGTCACGGATAGGTTGATCATCTTCATAGAGATCACTGTTATTCTGTTCGACTCCTTCATCTAGGGGGATACTCCAATCTTCAGACCGTTGACTTGCTGAATCGTTGAAATCCTCGAATTCGTCCTCAGATTCGAAGAATAGACTGTTGTCTCCTGGTTCCTCAATTTCAAGGTGAGTCGAATCTTCTGGTTGAATACTGAGCTCGTCAGAACGCTGACTAGCCTGATTGTCGAATTGAAAACCAATGCTGTTGTTGTCATCGAGCAGTGGCTTCTCGTTGCCAAAATGAGCCACGAACTCTCCATTATCATTGACTCTATTGTTGTCCTCGAACCCTTGGTCCACTCCATCCTCGAGGAAAGCTTCATCCTCGTATGCACGGTGGCTAGGATCACTGGAGTTGTACCCATCAGGTTCGCCCTGGGATTGATCGACACCGTATGCCTCGAGGACGGGTGGTGAGTTATCCTCAGCACGCGGGTGATCTGCGAATCCATACCCGGTTTGCCGCAAATCATTGCGATGGTGCCTGTGATTTCCCAAGAATGGTGAGTCTTTGTTTTCGGTACCGTTCACTTCCTGATCCGATCCGTCAGAATCAGAAATATCTCGAGTTACTGATGTGGGACTGGAGAACGTGGTTTGGGACGGACCCAAGCTCGAGCTTGTACTGAAGTATCGTGATGATAACCAGGGAGGGTTTGATTGAGGATGCAAACCGGCTTCAAGGTTGTGAGTCGAGAATTCAACAAGCGCCACGGTCTCTGCATTATTTCCGATCGCGGAAGGTAATTTTCCCATATCCACAGGTTCTTTAACACGACCCTGGGCTGTTTTCTTGCGGTTATCGTTAGCTGGTGATGCTAGATCCAATGTGTTTTCAACAGCGAGGAACGCGGAACCCTGGATTGAATGTGGGGAATGGCATGGCGTTTGCAAAGTGGGGATCGCAGATTGTTCCGGGATGGATGCGGAAGGGGACAATGTGGATTTCATAGTGAAGTGTGGTGTGCGATAGAGGTAAGATGGACTGTTATGATGGATTCCACGTGGGTGGTTGTCGTACTGATCCATGCCACCAAGGAAATGACCCTGACTGTCAAGTATATTCTGCTGAACTCCCAGTTGTGGAGAGCGTTGGATGGTACCACTATGAGTTTTATAGTTGACTTTGCTTAGCACAGGCTGCGAACGGAGGGTAAGTTCATTGGTCTGGTCAAGGGTAACACGGAATGAGCTGGTCTCGTTCGGGGGTAGAGATTTGGAGGATGGTGAAACGTGGCCGATAGTGCATCGTGATACCTGCGACTTGATCGCGGAGCTGGGATGGAACCCGGAATTATTGACATGACACGATGTGGGTGAAACTGGGGGAGTAATGGATGGTTGCTCAAGTTGCAAAAGCAATGATCCCTGAGCTGGTGAGGTATGGGGTTGCAATGCACATGATTTGCGAGGGTATATGGGTGTGAATCCGGGATGTGTATCCATGGTGGGTTGTGGAGGGCGTTCCGAGGGGATCGCGGAGCTGTAAGGGATCGCGGAACCGTCATCAGTCAATGGTACCGAATGAGTTAGGGTGAACGTGGGACGGGATGTCATGGGCTGAGCAGCAGTTGGTTGCTGTGAGAGAGATAATCCGGGTTGAAGAGACGTTGGTTCATGTGGTCGGGAAGAGGGTGACAACTGGTGTGTGCAGACTGATTTGTTGTGCTCCTCGAGACTGTTGATTTGCTCTAACTTTTTCTCGAGCAGGTCTACCAAAAACGGGACAAGGTCACCGTTTGCAAACTCCTCTAGCATGCCCGAGTCTGTCGTTATGTGAACGAGGACTTCGAGGGCATATCCAGATAAATGTTCAAGCGGGAACCGACGGAGAAGGTTGGTGAATGACGTCGAATAGAGCAGGTTGTAAAATCCAGGGTTGTCGAGGAGGGACACAATACGGTTGTACCCAAAACCTATGTCGACTAACATCTCCATGTAGATATCAGCATGTTCCAACATTGTGAATGTCGAATAGAATTATGTATGAGTAGCCGTGATGGAAAAATTCCGGGTTCCGTGATAAGGGTGCAGATATGGATGATGTGACTAGATAGTGCAACCGAGGGAGCTTGTTAAATGAGCTTGTTCAACGAGGCTCGCCAACCGTAGCAAGGAGTTCGGTTGTAATGTAAGGGTCGTGATTTCTGGGCACGGATCCAGTCGCGGAAGGTAGAAAGTGACGTGGAGATGAGGGGAATGATGGCGGAAATAAAGGATAGCCAATAAAACCACAAAGCCTTGGGGTCCTTGACTGGGTTGGCGGAATCTCGTATCCTGGACTCAGGACCACCTGAACAAGAGTGCGAGGGATGAGAGGAGAGGGAAGTGGCAACTACAAGCTCCCGACAAGTAGCTGTGATGAGGAAGGAGAATACTGCAAGCCTCCAGCGAGCAGTATTATAAGACAAGAGGGTCCTTTGGGTAACGCGGACAGTCGCTATTGATCAAGGTTCTATCCAGAGACCTGAACCAACAAAGGGTTGCACCTGTAAGATGTGATGTGCGATTCACAGAGACAGTAAGTATGCCACAGACTTGAAAGAATACTCAGCTAATAAGCTTTGATAGACATTTGACTGGATAAGAGACAATACAACCGAACTAAAGTACATGGGGGTTCTACATGTACTTTATATACTGTTC
Organism: Marasmius sp. AFHP31; assembly: GCA_024721195.1. Taxonomy (NCBI): domain Eukaryota; kingdom Fungi; phylum Basidiomycota; class Agaricomycetes; order Agaricales; family Marasmiaceae; genus Marasmius; species Marasmius sp. AFHP31. The sequence continues at coordinate 15,825 of JANHQD010003204.1, forward strand.
GGGTGTGAGAGAAATATAGGTCCATATAGGTAAATTACAGGGTAGGAAGGTGAATCAGAATGGAATAGAACGAATCAGAAAGTGTAGGAGTCATTCCGGGACCATCAGAATGTGCCGCATGTGGTCCTGGTATGAGGAAAGGGATCCCGGAATGAATTGTGATGATCCCGGAAAAAGCGGTTAGGGTCCTGATGTGAACCGTGTGGGTTTCCGGGATGGATTTATGGGGTCCTAGAACGAGTTCATGGGGTCCCGGAGTGAGAAGTTGAAGTCCCAGAATGGATGAATGGAGTCCCGGAGTATGCTGGAGGTTGTCTGAGGGACCCGATGTAGGAGTGAGGAGTGGAGAATGGTGAAAAGACATGATGAGGGATGGGAATAGAGAGCTGGAAAGATGGATATGAAGGGGGTATAGAGGGGTATGGAATTGGGTAAAAAGGTAGGGGTCCTGGAAACGAGTTGCCCAGAAATTTAGCCCATTACACCTGGCATCTGCATCGATTCGAATGCATACTCAAAAGCCCTTTATTATCTTTCTAAGGCTCGCGGCAAGTTACCAGCTTTCAAGAAAGTCCGCATCGAACCAGCCTTCAGCAACCTTCAAGCCGAGACCGCTTGTAAGACAACTACTTTCATTATATCTATCCTTTGTCTGACTTTTATCAACAGCCGAAGCTCTCGAACGTATTACTGAAGGTCAACAAGTGGACCGTTTCGCTTCCTTAGTTCCTTTCTTGAACTTGGAGGCTTTGGAGGCGCCAACCTATTTGTCGATTGCCAACTTCCTCAAGTCCGAGCTCAACACCCTTGCTCACGCTACTAAATATTATAGCAGCCAGTATGCTTTCGTTCAGA
>JANHQD010003205.1:5555-25532 GCA_024721195.1 Marasmius sp. AFHP31
AAGGACTCCCCTCGCCGAGACTTAGAGGTTCACAATGCACTCGACGTCCTTCTACACAATGGACCAAGAACGCTTGTAAAGAACCTTGAAGAATGGAACTACGAGGACGGGATTGTCCTATTCCGCGGGAAAATATACGTACCGCCAGATGATGACATCCGACGAGATTTAGTCCGGTTGCATCATGACAACCCACTGGCAGGACACCCCGGACGTTTCAAAACTTACGAACTTCTAGGCAGAGACTACTGGTGGCCCGGGATGTCAGTCTTTGTACGAGACTACGTCGACGGATGTGCAACCTGCCAACTTACAAAGCCAACAAACAACCCAGCTCATGTTCCTTTAGTCCCCAACGAAACCCCCACTCGACCATTTCAAATCATTACAGCAGACTTCATCACGGACCTCCCAATCTCAGAAGACTATGACTCAGTCCTCGTAGTTGTAGACCGCCTTACAAAGGCAGTCATTCTAATCCCTTGCAACAAAACGATCGATAGCAATGGAACAGTGGAATTACTTTTACGACACGTATGGAGGCGATTCGGGCTGTGAGACAAAATGATTTCAGATCGAGGACCCCAATTTGCAGGAAAGGTAATGAGAGGAGTATGGGCAAAACTAGGAATCGAATCCGCACTTAGCACGGCATATCACCCACAGACAGATGGAGAATCCGAGAGGTACAACCAGGAGCTAGAGCAATTCCTTCGAGTCTACTGTGACTATCGACAAGACGACTGGGCCAAATGGCTCCCATACGCTGAATTCTGCCACAATGCACGTTCACATTCCGCGACAAACCGATCACCCTTTGAAACCTTGCATGGATTTCTGCCAAAAATGTTCCCCTCACCAGAACCCACGTCCAAGGTCCCTGCAGTAGAAAACCGTCTACGATTGATGGAAGAAATTCGTCAGGAAATACAGGCAAGCCTGAACATGGCAGCTGAAAGGATGCGACAACAGAACGATGACTTGGCAAAAGAAGGACGGATATACCACAAAGGAGACCTGGTGACCTTGGACGGAAAAAACATAAAGAGTACGAGGCCAAAAGCAAAGCTATCGAACAAACGGCATGGCCCATTCGAAATCCTCGATGTATTAGGACCAGTGACCTATCGACTGAAGCTCCCCAAGAAGTGGAGGATACATCCAGTGTTCCATGCCTCACTACTGAAACAGTACAAGGAAACAGACGCTCATGGACCCAACTATCCTGGACAACCGCCCGAACTCTTACCAGAAGATACAGAATACGAAGTGGAGGAGATATTGGATTCAAGGAAGCCAGACGATCGACGTATTCCAATCGAGTACTACATCCGATGGGCCGACTATCCAGAATCAGAAGACTCATGGGAACCCAAATCGAACGTAGAAAACGCAAAAGAGGCAATTGCGGAGTTCCATCAAAAACATCCAGCAGCATACCGGGAACCAGAAAAGAGAAGGAGCCAACGGAATAAAGGTGTTCCAGGCGAAAACACATCTTAAAGAGGGGGTACTGTCACGATTCCTCCTAAATTTCCCCAGCAGGCGCCCAAGTCCACACTGAGCGCTAAACCATCATCTCGATTCACCCCATTTCCCCAAATGTCTGACTCAACTCCATGACTCGAACGGGCCGACTCATAATCATCTACCACGACTCAGCGGGTTCGTTACCGTCTACGACTCACCACTTGTGACTCAGCGGCCCAACTCACAATCCCAGAACCATCCATCCCTGACTCCTTCTCGCCGACTCGTACGGACACTTGATGACTCACTCTGATCTGTAACTTAGTATATAAGACCTACCTTGTACAGTACGTTTCCTTAGCTTAACCACTTGGTCAATCCATAGTGAACACAGCAGAACAGACTTGATTGAGTGACTTGAGGGGCAACTGCGGTCGCCTTCCTGACACAGGGCATGAGGTGGAGGAGAGATAAAAGTTGGCGATCTGTGAGCCAGAAGTCATCGAGTCGGATAGATGTGATGGAACAAGAGGATCGTTGAATGAATTCCTCCAGGGTGAGGTGAGGGATGTAGGCATGTTCGATGATGATGGAGGAGAGATGAGGGAGGGTAATGCGCCCGAGAACTGGAGGCGACTCGAAGTTCTCCCCGTTGATCGTCAGTGTTCTGACTGTTTCCGACCGCACCGCCATGTCCTCTGCTAGCCTACCACGTGGGTAGGTTTCGCCCACCGTGAGGTGCTCTATGGATGTACATGATTCAAGGACATGTAAAGCAGCAACATCCGGACAGTCTTCCAATTTGAGGACGCGAATATTCGCCCATGGGAGTTCGAGGCGATCTTCAGTTGATGCAAGGTCCGTGTGGAAGGAAGCGAGGGCGGGACAGTGCTTGAAACGGTCAAGAGGCAATGAGGATTCAGAACTATCTGGCGTGTTGGTGTAAAGGAGAGGTGTTTGAGATTCGGCAAATAGAGATCTCCCTCTAAACGGGAGGAGGCGTACGTTTCCCGATCGTAGACCTTGAGCTCTTCCCATCGCTCCGACTGCTCTTCAAGAAGGCCTAGGACCGTCCTGTCTGTGTAACGCTCCTCAGGATGCCAGCGAAATTGAAGCCGAGGTTTCAATGGTGCCTTTCTCGACCTCTTCAAGAACAGTCGCGTCAAATTGGCGACGACTTCGTCTCTTCGACTCTCAGAGCAGTCCACCTGGAACGACATGGACGACCAAAGACGTGGCGAGGTCAAAGCAATTTCACGCCAACGACCACACACCATAGAAAGGCACGAAGCTGGGGGTATCTTCGCATCATCGAGCAGATTGACCTCGCACAAGTGCCCAAAGACTTCCAAGAGAAGTTCCGAGGGCAACCGGTGAACTGGCGATAGCAAGGATTGATACCTCTCCATTGACTTCTTTATCCTCTCTCTTCGACTCCAGCATCAATATCAGAGCCTTGTACTTGTTTATCTCGAGCTGGCATTTGTCGTAGCTCCGTTGAGTATCGGTGAGGTATTGGGTTATTTCTGCCTTATGATCGTTGGAAATAGGGTATCGAAAGAGCCTCTGGAGATTTTCAGGTGAATGGATACGGTTTTCAAGAAATGTTTCTGTTGTCGACATCGTTGACCAGGTAGTCGGTAATTTGAACGCGTTGGCGTCGCCTGATAAATGACCGGTCCATCTATGAGCGCTATAACGGAAATCACTACGCACTTTGGAAGAGCGTTCTGAATAAAAGCTTCAAGATAACCAGAATTAAGCGTCGAAAGCTCCCAAGAGCCTGTCGCTGAGGTTAGTGAGCTGAGAGTTGGCTGAGAGTGAGGGTCGAGGGCAAGAGTCTGGAGAACAGTCTGCCAGGATTTTCGCAGGGTAAAGCCGGACCAGGCCGGGCCGCGGACTTTGGTCACATGGTTGTCATGCTTCTTTGACGCGTCTCGGGAACCCACGCGTTTTGGACGCGTACATGAGCTCAGCAGCTACACGTCGTACAAATTGTCACGTCTTCATACGACCCGTATCGCAACAGACACTCCCACTTTCTTCTCCGTAACTCTAGCCAATTTCAGCTTATCACTATGCTCAGCTTCGCCAGCGAGTGTCCGCTGTCCGAGTAAGAGTCTGCCTGAGGGGGACTAACAAGAGCTGTGGGGAGACGTTTTGGTCTCCTCTAGGAGTACTTAGAGACTCAGCTATGCTACGAGCTCTGTTCCAATAAACTCACTCACAATATTGATGGATGAGGATGTCACATCCGTGTTGTGATATGTCTTACAGACTTCTGATATATTCGAGTACCTAGCTATCGGGAGCAGGGCAAGACAATCAACTAATAATAACTAAATAGATCGTAATGTTAATGATGGTGTAAGTTGTAAGTTCGGTTGTGCGTATGAGGGAAAGGAACATTTGATATCATACTAAGGGAAAAGAGAACGAAAACAAGAAAAAGAGGTACGGAGCCCGTGACCGCAAGAAAGAATGCAAAAAAAAGAATGCTGTCATGACAATTCACTGAGCCTGGTGAGATATAGTCAACCGAAGGCCAATGTCTCTCAAGTATTCTAGGGGGGATAACGATTCCAGCGACGACGAAAGTTCTGGCGATGGGTCATCGCTTTCCGACCAATCGAGAAGAATTGTCACTGCTTCAAGACAATCGAGTTCGATGGCCGAAGCAACAGAAGGAATAGTGGGAAGACACCTGGACGTCAAAGCCTTCGAGAGGGTCTCCCCTTCCAGCCGGGAGGCGAGAAGCTCAAGGCTCAGCTCTCTCAGGTGCGGTAGAAACACACCGTAATCACCCAAGTTAACTGTCAGGTGGTCTAGGAAACAACGGGTTACGACACAGTCTGATGCAAGGTCCTCGATATGGAGGTTCTCCAAGGTTGGGATGAGGGAAAGAAGAGATATGAGGTCGGAATCCGTCATGTATTCGATAGCATAGAGTGCCAAGGATGTGATGGAACAGGCGGACCGTTGGATCATCTCCTTCAAGGAATTGGACGCATCATTGGTGATGTAGTCAAGGTCGATGGAAGAGAGGTGGGGAAAGGTGAAGTATTCGATTATCGAAGGATTCCCGTCCTCCCCCTGAATCGACAGTGTTTTGAGGGTATTTGAGACAACAGTTCTGTTGTCAAAAGACCGCCCCCGGACGCCATAGACGTCGACCAGCGTGAGACATTCCAAACTCGAACACAACTCCAGGACGGTCAAGGCAGAGCCGATCGTACCGCCTTGCAGGGTAACAACACGTAGATTCGCCCATGGAAGTTCAAGAGGTTCTGTCTCTGTCACGTCCGTCGATAGTGAGGTGAGGGAGGGGCACGACTTGAACCGGTCGAGGGGGATTGTCCTATCATGGCTCTGATTCTCTGACGAACCAGCGTGGAAGGTGAGATGTCTGAGAATCGGCAAGTCAATATCTCCTGCCTGTGAGGCGGCGTAGAACTCTGATCCGAAGACCTCAAGCTCCTCCCATCTCTCTGATTGCGACTCGATAATATCCAGAATGTATTTTGAATAACGATCCTCTTTGGTGTAATCGGGAGGCAGGTGGATCCGAACTTTTAAAGGCGCCATTTTCGACCTTTCTAGGAACAAGGCTGTCAAGTTGGTGTGGGTGATACGTCGGTGCGCCGAGTGATCCCTGAAGTTGCACAAGTCAAGGGATATAGAGGACCAAAGGCGCGGCGACGATAAGGCTATTTCCCGCCATCGACCGCATACCATAGTGAGGGCCATAGCTGGTGGCATGGCCTGGTCGTCTATGACATTGACCTCGCAGCATTGCCCGAAAATTTCTAAGAGAAGATCTGAGGGCAATCGATGGACTGGCGACACCAAACTGCGATACTTCTGCATCGTCTTCTCCATTCCCTCCTTCTGAGATTCCAATATCAAGACCAAAGCCTTGTACTTGTTTATCTCGGCCTGGCATTCGCGATAGTCTCGTTCGGCGTCACGTAGGTAGTCTTCAACCTCAGCCCTGTTTTGATCTGAGATAGGTTGCCGAAAGAATTGCTGGAATTTTTCGGGTGGACGCTTGGATTTTCCCAGACACGAATCCGGAATGGCCAACGCCGTTCGTTGAGATTGACTTAGTGACACTAGATGTGATACTTAAGAACAATTCGTTTGAATGCAGATAGAAACTTACTGGACGGTCACTGAAATTTTGAGTCAATTTCCGAGGAAGAGACGGGAGCCTTGAACTTGAGCTTGAGCTCGAACGAGTGTGGTCACCGTCAAGGTGAGAGCTGGTGAGAGCCAAAGCCCGTGGGAAAGGCGTCCAGGTTCACCGGCTCCGTTCGACCGTCGACGGAATTGATCTTTCCACCCGCAACTCCCATGGCCAGTTCCAGATAGAATAGAAACTTTCGTTGTCACTTCGAAATCAACACAGGGAACTTCGATCACCCATCAACTGTCTTCAAAATCTGGCAAAGTCTTGCTGCTCGTCAAACGGCGTATCGGAACACGAGGATCTCATCACACAAACGTTGGGAGCAATAAGAGACGACCAAGGTCATCTCAAAAGGTGTCAAAATTCGACAATCGCTACATCTACCGACAAAACTAACTATTCGTTACAGAAAACGCGCAGAACGGGTCAAGAAACGATGAGTGAGGAAGGGAACTGGATCACTACGGTATGTATATTTTTCTGTTTTTCTACGGGTCATCTTCGCCTCATACGAAGCTTGGACGACGTATAGGGAAATCCAAACCAGAACCGATTTCGAAAAACAAGTCAAGCAAGCATTCAAAGATATATACGAGCAAGAAAATGGGTGAACAGATCGAGGAATGATGTCGAGGGTAGAGGTGCGTGCCGGGCCATTCGTCGCAAGCCGGTGAACTGACTTGCAAGTATCCAGAAGGCGCGGACATCTTGCTCCCCGTAGGAGAGCCTCTTTTGATGTCTTTTCTAGATGGAAAAAGAAGAGAAATTGCATATGCATATGTGCTGGTGGAATGCTGAATGTTCCACCGTCGATATGGGGCCCTTTACCGTCAGGAAAACTTGCCAAATGCAAGCTAGTCCGCTGCCAAATCACTCGCCAATGTCTGCAACCACTTCTGGGTATCCCGAATTTGGCCCAGTCGGACGGGTTTCGGTGCAGAGACTTTGAGAGTGGTGAGAGTAATGATGGGCTCGTCAACGACGTTGGGGAAGACCTGGCGGCGAGGAACGTAATCGATTGTCTCGCCAACGCACCAGTCAGGCTCGGTGGATGACGGATAGATCCTCCTGCGATGAATTGCTACCAATTCGCTCGGGTACGTGGCGGCCACGAACGAAGTCACGCTGAGGTCATTGTTGTAGAGGAGAGGTGGCGAAACAGGTGCAGCAATAGGCTGTTGGCGAACATTGATGTTGACGTTGTTGCTGTAGAAGGATGGGTAGAACTCTGGCAGGTCGGGAATGTCGGGGAAAGAGTAGCTGTTGAACGAAGTAGGGATTGGGACGTTGCCGTTGAAGGGATTCGTGAATTGGGGAGTATAGGATGACGATGCGGGGTCTGGACGCCGGATTACTCGTTGCTCAGCGGGCAAAGTCGAGGAAACAAGGTCGCCCAAAGGCAACCTCTTCTGAACTGACTCTCGTGGTGCTCGTGCGTTCACGAGAGACCCTCCTTCCCTCCATTCCAAGCCCTGCTTTCGAACGGGCACTGCTGGCTTGTACACGGCGTTGGTGCCAGGCTTGGGATACTGCATCGGGAGACGATACAGCTCCTCGTGCTGCTGTATCTCTGCACACGACTTCTGCGTGTGCTCGGGAGCCTCGAATATGCGGGGTCTCTGAGCTGCGTGAGCGAGCAGGTGCATCTCGCTGTGATTCGCTACGACTACTGGGGGTTTATTCTCCTTGTCGTCGGGCGAAGCGATGGGGGAATGGTTCGGTGATTCTTCAGGTGAAGAAGCACTCGGAGAGATGGACGGAGGAGGGTTGGATGTTTGAATGGCGGGCTTGGGACGGTTAAGGATTCGATGAAGGCGAGGCATTCCGCGTTCGGGCTCGTCCTACGCCACCTCTTCAGCAATCGACACGTCGAGAACACGAGAATGATACACACCTGAATCTTGCTCGCCTTCCAATCCGTTCTTCCAGCGTTCACGTCGCGTTCACCTTGAATCTCCAGCGAGAATAATGCACACGTGCGGTCGATATTGATCGTGCGAGGCGCGTTAGCGGGAGAAGGAGGAAGACCGAGGGATAGAGCTGAGATGGGAGACATTGCTAGTTTGGTTCAATGGGAGGTCAACTTCGAGTTGGGATTTATTCGCTGTGGCGGATGGACAGGATGATACTTGGGGGAAATGGCCTTTCAAAACTGTCGTCTCTCTTATAGGTCGGCAACTTCGAGTGGCATTTTCCCATACCAACTCTCCTCCCGGCGCCTTTGCAGGGTTTGACCATATGGGGCATGGCCACACAGCCCTGATGGCCCCAGCATCGACGGGTCCACCTTCAAAACCTTTTGTCCTCCCTTCATGTTCGACAACGTGTGCGTAACCATGTGGTTTCCATTGTCCTCTTTCATGGCATGGGGAGTTTACTGGTCCCTTGGAATTTCTGACATGAGTCAAGTCAGAAACTTTCGACAGGCGCCCAACAAGCCTACCGCGGAAATTAAACCCCAGATCGTCACAACTCCGCCCTCCCGTCACCTCGAACCACTCCCTATTATCACTCTGCTGTCTTCTTTGCTCATGTGCCCATCGGCGGCGACGTTCCGGGCATGAGCTTTGGATAGTGGTGTTGTTTGCTGTTGTGGCGAGCGCAGCAAAACCTCATGTACGTGCCCGCAAAGGTAACTGGAGTGTTATAAGCCATGTCAATATGACGTGCTCGTCACTTCAGAGCATACTTTCCCCACTATGGCACCACCACCTACTCTTTTCGATGGCGTTGACACAATGACATCGCTACTCATCGCTCATCTCTCCCTTGAGGATATACGAGATGGGGAAGCTCGTTTTAGTGGCGACGAGCAGTATGCTCTCCAGTTGATGGCAGAGGACTTCAGGGAATATATGGAGGCATACCAGACCTACCAACAAAATAGACCGATTTCTAGTGGCATGGGACCTGGAATATCTGGAGTTGATACTACCTCAGACTCGGCTTCAGTGGTCTCTTCGAGACGGTGAGTTTTATTCGCAGTCTCGCGAGCGGCAGATAACCTGAACCAAATTTCCAGGAGCTACGTTTCTTCGCGTTCCCCATCGCCAGACCCGGGCTCGCCTGCCAGCCGTCATAGCGATATCATGGGCAACGACCCTCATACAGATTCTGTTTCTGTCTCAAGCCTGGGGAGTTCTTTGTATCGGTAAGCGACGTTCACGGCTAATCCAACGAAGTTTTCTCACTCCTACTTCTTTAGAGGCAGATCTTCATTTCGAGATGGATACTCCTCGCGTTCCATCTCGCCGGTGCCCTCCATCTCGCCAGTGCCCTCCATTTCGCCAGTACCCTCCATCTCGCCAGCGTCCTCCATTTTGTCCTCAGCATCCTCCATCCTGTTCTCCGTGTCCGACACAATTCAGACTGCGGAATGCGTCGCTTGCGGCGACACGGTGGCAATTCGGGGTTCCTTTGAAGCTCCATGTGCTCATCACTACTGCGAGACCTGCTTAGAGCAGCTCCTTGCTACTTCCACCACCGCCGAATCGTTGTTCCCACCTTGGTGCTGCACGCCGGAACAGAAGATCGACGTCTATACGATCATAACGCCGGACGGACATGCTTTACCGAAGCTCAGCACCGGGGTTTCTATTAGCGAGGATCTGTCCCAGCGTATCCATGCCAAAGCAACGGAATACGCAGTTTCATACAAGGATCGCGTATTCTGTGCCAACCCTCGCTGTTCGGTCTTCCTTGGATCCAAGACAGAGCTGGCGAAAGCGATTCCGAGCCCTACGACCTCCCCGAGTGCCGAATGCCCAACTTGTTCGACCGTAGTTTGCCTCGAATGCAAGCAAACTGCGCATCCAGCTGGCCAGAAGTGCCGGGGAAACCCAGTCGATGGGTTCGATGATGCTTCGATGGCTGTTCGGGAGCTTGCGAAGGAGAAAGAGTGGCAGACATGCTACGCATGCTACGAGATGGTTGAGAAAGTCTCAGGCTGCGTTCATATGACCTGCAGGTGTTCGGCACAGTTCTGTTATCGCTGCGGAACACCGTGGAGTAGTGAACATGCATGTCCTCCTCCTCCTACTGCGACGTAGTTTCCTTTGAACATGTGCTATAGGTTTTCTTTGGGCTCGAGAGGTTTGAATACGAAGCTTATTTCCACGTTCCCACAAGCGATTGCTTTGCAGATATGATTTGTGTTATCTAACCTTCCTCATGTTCAACCCATTCCCCATCGTGCCCCTTATCCCTTCCAGCGTTCTCAATGGACCCCGACGATATCACCTACCTTCTCATTGCTCAGGTTCATCCTCGAGATGTTGACGTAGCCGATCATTCTCGCAATGGAAAGATAGACCAAGAATCGCCGCTTACCGACGAAGAACGCGTTCCAACTTCGAGCAGAGCTTGTGAATCTCTTCTTGGGCGTCATAGAGAGCAAGCGGATCGCAGTGTCTCGGCGCTGCGATCGATACCGACTTGCGTCTTGTCGAGCGGATTGCGATAGAGGGGGGGGGAGGACGATCATTAATATGCCGCTGCGTCATCTTGTTGGGAACCCTTCCTGTGAACTTGGACACAAAGGGAGTAGAAGAATCTGAGGTCGCAGACAGCCGGAAGTATGTTCATCCATTTTCACTTGTTCTCGCACCCGACTAAACTTGGTGATGCTGTAGAATCCGTCTCGTATCACAGACATTGGAGTTGCGAGCGATTCAAGAGGCAGTAGCATCTAAGGAGCTTCTGGAAGGTCTGGCAACTGTCACTTTCCCATAAAGCTATCTCACTCCGCTCTCTTAGTGTGTTGTGCACTGATCGTGTCTTCTCCCAACGAGCCTTCCACGCTGTAGCGTATGGAGGCTACTACTACCGGGGCCGCTTGGTGGATCTCGTTCAAGGCTGCACGAGAGACGAATTGTTGTTCCCCTGCTCGTTGTTATAAGCAGAACCTCTCACTTCCCAATGTATCCCCCCTTTTCGACACCAAAACCTATAGCACCTTATCAATCAAGGCTCCAACAAGCCCACCGCGGAAGTTAAAGCCCCGGTCGTCACAACTACGCCCTCCCTTCACCTTAAACCGCTCCCTACTATCACTCTGCTGTTGCGGCTAGCGCAGCAGAACCTTACGTGCGTACCCGGAAGGTTATTCGGAGCGTTATAAGCCATGTCAATATGACGTTCTCCTCACCTTCGAGTATCCTTCTTCACTATGGCACCACCACCTGTTCTTTTCGATGGCGTCGACACACTGACATCGCTCCTCATCGCCCATCTCTCCCTTGAGGATATACAAGATGGGGAAGCCCGGTTCAGCGGCGACGAGCAGTATGCTCTCCAGTTGATGGGAGAGGACTTCAGGGAATATCTGGAGACATACCAGACCTACCAGCAGAAAAAACCGATTTCTGGTGGTCTTGGAACCGGAATGTCTGGAGGTGACGAAACCTCCTCAGACTCGGCTTCGGTGGTGTCTTCGAGGAGCTCTTTTTATCGGTGAGTGAATCTCAACATCGACCCAATGAACGTTTCTCATTCCCTCTTCCGGCAGAGGTAGATCTTCCTCGCGAAATGGGTACTCCTCACGTTCTATCTCGCCAGCGCCCTCTACTTTGTCATCTGTGTCTGACGTGATTCAGACTGCGGAATGTGTGGCCTGCGGCGACACAGTAGCGGTTCAGGGTTCCTTCCAGGCCCCGTGTGCTCATCACTACTGCGAGGACTGCCTGGAGCAACTCCTCGCTAATTCCACCACCGCCGAATCATTGTTCCCGCCTTGGTGCTGCACGCCGGAGCAGAGGATCGATGTCTACACGCTCATAACGACGGATGGGCATGCGCTGCCGAAGCTCAGTACCGGGGTTTCTATCAGCGAGGACCTGTCCCAGCGCATCCATGCCAAAGCAACGGAATACGCAGTTCCACCCAAGGATCGCGTGTTCTGTGCTAACCCTCGCTGCTCGGTCTTCCTTGGATCCAAGACGACGTTGGGGGAAGCGACTTCGAGTTCTACTACGACCTCCCCCATCGCCAAATGCCAAACTTGCTCAACCGCAGTTTGCCTCGAATGCAAGCAAGTTGCACATTCAACCGGCCAAAAGTGTCGGGGAAACCCAGTCGATGGGTTCGATGATGCTTCGATTGCCGTTCGGGAGCTTGCGAAGGAGAAAGAGTGGCAGACGTGCCCCGTGTGCTACGAAATGATTGAGAAAATCTCAGGCTGCCAGCACATAGTCTGCAGGTGTTCAGCGCAGTTCTGCTATCTCTGCGGAGTGCCGTGGATTAAGAAAGATCCACACGCATGTCCTCCTCCTCCTACTGCGACGTAATTTCCTTTGAACATACGTCATCCCATCGTAGAAGAGGTTTTTTTGGGTCCCGCAGGTTTTGAATACAAAGCTTAGTTCCCGAAATTCTGATATCGCCACCGCAAGCGGCCGTGGTGCGGATGTGATTTGTGTTATATAATCTTCCTCATGTTCAACCCATTCCATCTCGTTCTTTTTCCCTTTCATTATTGTCAATGGACCTCGACGATAGCACCTACCTTCTTATCGCTCAACTACACCTTCAAGATGTCGATATGATCAATCATTCTCACAAAGGAAAGGCCAAACAAGATTCGCCACTTACAGACGAAGAATATGCGTTCCAACTCCAGGCAGACCTCGTGAAATCTTTCTTGGGTGATATGGAGGACAAGCGGATGGCGGGTATTCTCGGTGCTGTGATCGATTCCGACTTGCGTCTAGTCGAGCAGATTACGATTAGAGAACAAGCGGAGAAAGACGATCATCGGTATGCTACTGCGCTAGCTAGGGGAGAGCCCCTTCCTGAGAAATCTGACGCGCAGAGAAGGGTAGAGAATTTCGAGGTCGTGGATAGGCGGAGGTATGGTGGTTCTCGCATACTCACGTATTCGACTAACCCTGATGATGTCACTAGGGACTCCTCTCGTGCTACGGACAACGGAAACGCGACCGCCTCAGGAAGCAACAGCACTCAAGGAACCTCCGGAAGGTCTATTCAACCCTTGTTTTTCCATGCTCAACTCGCTCACGGTCTCTCCAGCACGACTTGTGTTGTATGCGTTGATCGCGTTCCCTCCCAACGGGCCTTTCATGCTGCAGCATGTGGTCATTACTATTGCCGGGGCTGCTTGGTGGATCTCGTCCAAGCCTGCACGAGAGACGAATCGCTGTATCCTCTCCGTTGCTGCAAACAGAACCTTTCTCTCCCCGGCGTATTCCCCTTCCTCGATACCGAAACCCGTACTAACTTCCAAATCAAGGCCCGCGAGTTCGACGTCCAGCCCGATAACCGACTCTACTGTACCAATCCCGTCTGCTCCACTTTCTTGGGCTCTAACATGGGCGGGAAAAGGACGGTTACCTGTACGACCTGCTTGACGACGGTGTGTACCGGCTGCAAGAAAGCTTCCCATCTTGGCGAATGTACCGACAATGAAGCGTTCCGTCAACTCCAAGCACTAGCTCGCGAAGAGGGATGGCAGACCTGTCCTGGATGTCGGAGGATCATCAACCTTCACCATGGATGCTTCCACATGACGTGTAAATGTGGAACTCAGTTCTGCTATCTTTGTGCTGCTCCGTGGAAGAGCTGCAGGTGTCCCCAGTGGGACGAGGGTCGACTCATTAAGTCGGGTCGGCTTCGGTAACAGCACAAGATGGGTCCGAGGGTTGAACCGAACGCTGCTGTGGTTGAGAGGCGGGTACAATAACGTGTCCAAGGGCTTCGGACGTACCATAATTGCGATCCGCACCCTTGGAGACATCGGCAAGGCGGAGGTCAGTGCGAAGAATGTGGGTTCTATCTACCGTTGTTCTTGAAAGTGAGTGGTTTGCTTGAGCGTTCGAGTAACCTACGTGGCTGATTCTGGACGATAGGCGTGCAGAGGGTGCTTCATGCTGGCTTGTGTGAGGTGCACGAGGAACCGTTTATGAGGAGCTTCGGATCACTCTTTGGTTGCCTGGGCTCTGATATTCCCTATTCCTTGTTCAAAATATGAACGTTTGAACGCGTACCGGTACTATCGAGCTTTTCTAGTGTCGATTTCGTTGGTACCTAATTACATAATTACGTGCCCCTCTCCTTTATACCGCTTGACTACCTCTTTCATGGACCCGGACGACACCATAGCCAATCTTCTCATTGCTCAACTATACTTGCAAGATGGACATGCCATTGGCCAGTCACGCAAAGGGAAAGCAAGAGAACATACCCCATTGACCGACGAAGAATACGCCTTACAAGTCCAAGCTGAATTGATGAGCGATTTCTTGAATTCCATGGAAGACAAGAGGATTGCCGAAGGCTTTGGGGGTATTATGGAAGACGACCTAGGGCTCGACGAGACGACAGCTATGATCGAGCAAGCTGTGGAAGATGACTACAGATATGCGCTCGCTCTGTCTCATGGGCAGCCTCTTCCTGCTCAGTCATCTGCCCAACAGATGATAGGACGTTCACAAACCATACATGAACGCTCGTATGTCTTCTTTCTGCAATGTCTACAAGTCCATTGACACTGAAATGCTTTTGCAGGGATGCAGTAAAATTAGCTCCAGGAGGTAGTAACGCGGGAGGATCAGGCACCAGGTATATCGAACGCGTCCTGTTCACTACGCTAGAAGATTCATTTCTTCATTTTTGGCAGGGAGTGCATAATTTGCATGGACCGCGTCAACTGCAGGCGTGCGTTTCGTGCCGAAGCTTGCGATCACTTTTATTGCGGAGATTGTCTGATAGACCTCGTAAAAGCATGTACGCTGGACGAATCTCTCTATCCCCTGCGATGCTGCAGGCAGAACCTTTCTCTTCCTGCACTCTATCCTTTTCTCGACGACCGTACGCGTACCGAATTCGAGGCCAAAGCTCGTGAATTCAACGTCGAACCCAGCCACCGACTCTACTGCCCAAATCCCACCTGCTCCGTCTTCCTAGGCTCCAGCGAAGGACGTATCCAGCCCGTGACGTGCAGAGCCTGCCGTACGACTCTGTGTACTGGCTGCAAGAAACCACCACACCCCGGCGAATGTACGGAGAACGAGTCGCTGCTCGTTGTCAAAGCTCTAGCCCGCGAGCAAGGCTGGCAAACCTGCCCCGGGTGCAACGCGATCGTCGAGCTTCACCATGGCTGTTATCATATGACCTGCCGATGTCAAACCCAGTTCTGTTATCTGTGTGCTGTTGTCTGGAAGAATTGCCCCTGTCCGCAATGGGACGAACCTAGGCTTCTAGAGACAGCTCAGCTTCGAGTAGAGCATGAGATGGGGCCTAGGGTGGATTTAAACGCTGCTCCGGTCCAATTGCAGGTACAGCAACGCGTTGAAGAGCTTCGCGCTTACCACGATTGTGATCCCCATCAGTGGAGACACAGGCGAGGAGGCGGCCAATGCGAAGAGTGTGGCTTCTACCTGTCATTATTTCTGAGGGTGAGTGCCTTCCGTTGCTGGTGATTGCCAAATTCCGTTAATGTGAGCTCGTAGCTGTGCACCGGGTGCTCAATGCTAGCCTGCGTAAGATGCACGAGGAACCGGCTATGACGAGCTCCTTGTACCTTTGGCCCTTTTTGGCACGATGAAATCAAAGCTGTTACGGTCTGGCAAACCACCACCCTCGATTTGGCATGTACACATCATCGTTTCCCTGGCGCAGCAGTAGTTCTAGCCTTCTCGAATGCGCATTTCGACGTCTCATGTATGGGGGTGCATACATAATACAGAATCAGATCGACTCATCAATACTATCCACTGTGGGGCGCCTGCGTCCTATTTATATTTAAGCCTCAGATTAAACCGGCGCTAATCATTCTTTCCCTCTTACCGCCACCATGGTCATCGCGATGAACACGTTGAACCACGAAGACGATCTCCTCATCGCACAACTTTCCCTCCAAGACGCCGAAGAACTCGCGACGCATCGTGAGCGCAAGGGCAAAGGCAGAGAGGGCGCACCTCCAACCGATTCCATGTACGCTTTCGAGCTCCAGGCGAATTTCATGAAGGAGTACATCACCGAGATGAGGAACCAAAGAGAGGCCGATGCTCTTGTACGACGTGAAGGTAGAAATACAGTTGCCAAACCGGCAAGTACGAATGCAAGGCCTGGGCCATCGAGAGAGGTGCAGCACCGCTATGGTGGCGCCCACGAGGAGACTCCAGCTCCTGCGCAGTGGTCACAACACTCCGATCGATACAGTGGAGAACCTTGGTAAGATCATCTTCTGATCATTCATTCGTCCACGGCTTCTAAAATACCGTATTAGGCCATCTTATTCCTCCTCCTCGTATGGGCGGGGCTCGACGGATACAATGTCGAATACCCTTCGAATGGCTCTCTCGACGCTCCCAGACGACCGCAGCGCCGGATACCGACCATCGAACAACGAAAACCGCGAGAGGTGTGTCTGTAGCGCACTCTCATCGAGCTTGAGACTGATCCTAGAATCCAGATCTACCCACAGGCAAAGGCGTATACTGACCTGCTTTAAATGCCATGAACATCTCACATCCAATGTCCCCACCTACGTTGGCGGAAGCTGCAGACACTCTTACTGTCTAGACTGCGTGACCTACATGGTCCGTAAAGCCTGCAACAACCCCGGATATCAGCTTCGCTGTTGTGGCGAGGAGATGTCCCGTTCACAAATCCTTCGTCTACTGGAACCGGACGTGAAGCTCCGAAACCGGTTCGAGGAGAAATTGAGTATGGATATGCTCACGGAGGAAGGCATGGGTTACGGGTATTGGTCGACGGAGCGATATTGAGATTCGGAGAATGTGATCTGATAATTCTGAGAGACGATGTGTACAACAATGTAGTACCCTGGTTCTTCGTAGTAATGTAATCATTAGTTTCCACCGGTCCAGCTATCGGGGAAGTTGTTAGTGTCAATAATACCCAAGGGAGGGTGACCGAAGGCTTACACGGCAGGTCCTGGGATAGGGTAAGCCTAAGAACACGAAGAGAATTAGACTAGCATTCAGGAAAGGATGCGCACGATGACATACGCTGGTGTCTATAAAACGAGGCTATCAGTGACGGTTTGGGATACTGAAAATCGACGAGATACTTACTGGTGTAGACATCGTACACAATTCCTATACGGTAAAGGGTTGGTTAATGGAAGATCGGACACTACAAACAAATGATTTTTACCTGGAGTAGAGGCAGTGTAGGCTCCAGGGAAGGAAACGAATGAGGTCGGGAGGGCGCTGCCCGAGCCCGTGACCTCGACTTGAATGCAGCTGGGGTATACCTGGACGCCGGGGTATGCGAAGGCTGGAGAAAAGAAGGGTGTGTAGTATATGAGTTTCGTGAGGGCTCATATGAGTTAAAGGGATCATTAACCTCCATGGAGAGCGATGCTACATCACGAGTGAGCCTAGTAGTACGCGTCGAGATTCATGAAAACGAGCTTACCTCTCGTGTCGGATGATATATTGACCGGCTTTCAGGTTCTTCGGGATGGTGAAGGTGTAGATGGAGTTGGTAGCATACAACCCGTCAGTAGCAGCCCACTTTCCATCGGCAGTCTTGCCAGCCTGTGCAACCTTGAACCAAACGGCGCTAGTTCCTGGGTTCCATTTGGTGATGTCGGACGGGGCTCTCGCCATGTATGTGATCAGTGGTCCCTATGAGCATAAGAAGAATATCGATTAAATCTTGATTCTTTTCTCGTCGACGGTGAACCCTCACCTTGTGACTGTCGGGCCATGCAGTCCACCTCAATGCGACTTGGGAGCCAGCGGCCACTTTCGCGACTAGGGGAGCGGGTGCTGAACCCGCCTGACCTCCTGCGGTGTAACCGTTGCACTGAACACTACCGACGTAATCAATGAATGATTTATACATCTTTTGAGAAACAACGTACTCGATCAAAGAGAGATCCTCAACGGGACCTGAACACGACGTAAACGTTAGATGTTACGATCTGTAGGGAAGAGTGTTGCAAACTCACCATTCCCTGGAATCTTGCGGACGATTCTCTGGGGGACGGGGTTCGAGTAGGGGTCGCTGTAAGGCAAGTACCCGGTCCATGTCTGGCCACCACTGGTGATCTGGTCAATGTAGCCGTGTGCGTGAACGGTAGTCACGATGGCGGAAAGGAGGCCGACGAAAACAGCGAGTTTGAACATCTCGATAACCGGGTGGTCTGGAGTTTCGAGTGTGGAGGGAATCTGGTTTTTATACTCCTGCTCTGTATCCTCGTAAATCATGCGGTAGCATGCCCAAATGGCGCATGACGTTGTCTCGAGTTCCCCGATTGGCTTCCTTGCACGCCGAGGTTCTACATCTCGTAGGCACACGCCTGATCGGCCAAGGGCAAAGATACCACGGACCGTGAACTTGCGAGAAGCGTTGTTTATGCGAGAAACTTGAAGAGGAAAATTGAATGAGTCTAATGAATTTTGCGTTCATTCAGGATTGAAAAAGTACCGGTAACTGTCGTTGGGCGAAAGAGACTCGAGCTTCTGTTCCTCTCCATGAGTATAATGTTTCCGTTATGCTAGAATCGCAAGGAACCACCTGGTACGTACTACCTGTACTCTGTTACTCTCTCTAATCGAGATTCAGAAGTTTTTCCGGACGTCTATACCCTCGGAGGCCTCAATCTGTTGAGATAGTTGATCCTTCGGAGTTTTTTTTCAATGAAGCTCGGGAATACCTACCAGCAGCCAAGGCGTCCTTCCCGCGAGTTGTCTTGCATTGATTTATTATACCCGAGATTTTAGAGGTGGTTTATCCTGAGCTGACAACGATATTTTGCTGAATTCTAGCCCATCGTTGCGATAAGCCATCTCCACGACGGCGCATTCTGAATGGAGAAGAGCACAATCGAAGCATGTTACACGCTTGAGAGAGACATATATTTCGCTGCTCGCCTTCAGTGCATATTTGGAATCGGGAGAGTCGAGACTGATGATTTCCGAAGTTTGCTCACTGCTTTGAATAAATCAAACAGATGGCATCGATATGTATATATTCACATACCTCCACGCATCGAAAATGCAGGTTGTTTGTATCAAGGCCAGTCTTCTTCGCTTGTACCAGGGTTGTTAATCTTCCAATTGGGTTCTTCGCAAGAACTTTCACTGGGCCCAACTATCCAGAACAGGTGTAAGGGCAACAGTTCACTGGCGATGTGAAGACCCTGTTGCGGTTGTAGAACTAGAAAGTAATCTAGACACTGAATCGACCGAGAATGACGGTATATCATGTCATTGCGCAATGGAAAGAGTCAACTTGAACACGCACTGCCACTGGGGGTGTTGGAGAAACCGGCGATTCGGATGTTCGGGTGAAGCGGGCCGACGACCTGATTGCGTCAGCATCCGGCTCCCTGAAACAAAATCCCGAGCCCGGGCAAATTTCAATCTATAGTATGCCAGTTGATTCGTCGACTGGGCTCCTTTTACCATTGTCAACACCTTCGCCACTTTACGAGCTGCCCTCAAAATCTACATTGTTAAAGCTCGGTCAGTATATTTTCTCTCTCAATGTACATAGCTAACTGAGCTTTCTCCACATGATCAGAATGTCCTTCTCCAACCTCCTGCTCAAGAATCTTCTGGCAGAGCCGCCGAACACAGTCAATTTCGACAAACTCGACCCAAAGACAAGGAGAGCAATTGCGGCCTTGGAAGCTATCTCAGAGTTCAAACAACCAACTTATTTTATGTGGACGAAGGCATGGCCATGGCTTGAAACCATCTCTCGAGGATTGCTGGATCAACCGCTTTCAACCGTCGCAGGTTACGACATGGCCGACAAGTTCTTGCGGACAGTCCCAGGCCTCTTGCTCTACTCTATCTCTTCGGACCACAGAATCGAACGATGGGAGCTGCTGCAGAACGTACTCCGAACGCCCCGTGTCCTTTCACTCGCACTTGAACTTTGGTTGTTCGCGAGCACCACCAATCATAGATTTGTAGAGGTCTTGTGCAACGTCCTTCGTATGTTCTTGGACTTCAGGGAGACCGATACACCCGAGGAACTGCTGTCTTTCCCGAAAGATTGTAAAGCAGTCTGTACCAACACCAGTCGTTGGGATGTCCCCACCACCTGTATCAAAGAGATCGTTCGAGTTCTAGGTCAACCTGGGCTCGACTGCGGCTCGCTACGAAGCACCCTCTCCATATTATTAATGGTCTCTCGAGATCTCTACATCGAGTCTATGCCTCGCTTGATTGCGATGGGAGTGACCAGATGGCTTGCGATTGCTATGTCAAAGCTAGCATCCCTCAGAATGATCACGGGCTCTGGGACTTCCGAGACTCCCTTGGAGAACGCAGCGTGCTGTGTCAAGCAGATCATGACTTTCATGTGTATTTGCGGCC
>JANHQD010003206.1:7986-50349 GCA_024721195.1 Marasmius sp. AFHP31
GCGGCGGCGGAAGTCGACTAGCAGAGACGACGATAGAGACGACAGAGGTAGCGAGCAGAGGGCAAGAGCAGGTAGATAACTGGTCCCAACGACAAGTCAGATACATTGCAGATAGAGAAAGACAGAAATAACTACTTACCTGGTCCCAACGACAAGAGGTCAAGATGAGGGACCAGGTGTAAACTACCTAGCTTATATACTCAGTCCGAGGTCTGAGATATGAGTCGTGAACGAATAGGAAAGACAATAAGAAAACAATAAGGAAACAATAGTAGTCAAGTATAAGACAATAGCGAGTCCGGAATGAGTAACTAGGAAATGAGAGAAGACAATAAGAACAATAGAATGAATGGGTCGTGAAGAAGGTGTAAAAGACAATAGTGTGAGAAGGAAATATGTGGGAAGGGGAAACGGGCGTCTGGTAGGCGTCAAAGAAACAAGTAAGCGCTGAAAGGGGAATAGGCGCTGAGAAAGGAAAAGATAGGGGGAAAAGCGGCACTTCATGACAGGGAGTAGGATTCGTGATTTACTTGTTGAACAATGCTGTTCCAGTACACGATTCGCTTCCAGCGTCCGATATTCCTGAGTTAGCTAATATCAGAGAATGGACACTCCGTGATATTATGAAGTTGCCTGAAGCGCAACAGAAGGAATGGAAGGCTGCTTGCCGCGAAGAACTTGAGGCACTTTGCAAGCGCAAGGTCTTCGAATTATGCGACCTTCCAAAGGGACACAAAGCCATCAGAAATAGATGGGTCTTCGACGTTAAAACTAACGGTTGTAAGAAAGCAAGGCTTGTTGCCAAAGGTTTCTCTCAAGTCGAAGGTATTGACTTTGACGAAATCTTCTCACCAGTCGTTCGTTTTGAAACTGTTCGGATGATGCTTGCTCTTGCAGCGCTCAAAGACTGGTACATCACTTCAGTTGATGTTAAGAACGCCTTCCTTTATGGCGATCTTGCTGAGGAGATATACATGGAGCAACCTGAAGGCTTCAAAGTCAAGGGCTCAGAACGTAAGGTACTACGCCTGCGTCGTGCATTATATGGACTGAAGCAAGCTGCCCTTGAATGGTGGCGAACCCTTAGCTCGTCCATGGAAGTGTTGGGTTTCAAACGCCTAACTTCTGATGCTGGACTCTTCATCTGCAAAGATAAGAAGAGTGGTGAAGTTGTGTATGCGATCATATACGTTGACGATGCACTCTTCATGGGTCCTAACAAAGCCTTTGTTGACAAGAAGAAAGCCGAGTTCATGGCTCGATGGGAATGCCGAGATCAAGGCGATGTCGAAGAGTTCCTTCGTATGCGCATTCGCCGAGAAGGCAGAAAGATCTTGATCGACCAACAGGACTACTTACAGAAAGTCCTTGAACGTTTTGGCATGCAGAATGCAAAGTTTGCTACCACACCGCTTCCTGCAGGCTATGTGCCAATGCCTAACGATGGTCCGGTCAATCCAGCTATTCGTGCCAAGTTCCAGTCTGTAATTGGATCGCTTCTGTATATCATGCTGGGCACATGTCCTGACATTGCCTATGCTGTTACGAAGCTTTCTCAGTTCTCTGCAAATCCGACCAAGGAGCATCTTGATAAAGCTCTCTACATCTGCCGCTATCTCGCTGGCACAAAGGATTATACCCTCACTTATGATGGAAATTCCGATGGAGGTCTCCTTGCATTCACAGACTCGGACTGGGCTGCTGATCCTGTCAAGCGCCGTTCAATCACTGGCTATTTCTTCAAGTTAGCAGGTGGCATCTTCTGTTGGCAATCGCATGCCCAGAAGACTGTGGCACTCTCTTCCACTGAGGCTGAGTATATGGCACTGTCAGATTGCAGTCGTCAAGCTTCCTGGATTAGATCGCTACTCTCTGAACTTGGAATCGACTTAGGTCCTATTCCAATCTGCGGTGATAATCAAGGCTCGATATTCATTGCCTCTAACCCAGTTCAAGAACGCCGAACCAAGCACATCGATATTCGATATCACTATATCCGATCGTGTGTTGAAGATGGCAAAGTCGAGTTGTATTTCATTGAATGTGTTTACAATCCTGCAGATATGTTCACGAAGAATCTTGGTCATGAGAAGTTCTTACGGTTCAGAGATCACCTTGGACTTGATTTCTACTCGTCCACTTGATTCGCTCAGATGCGCTTTGCAGCTGCACTTAGCGAGGGGGTGTGTTGAATCCGCGGCCTAGATCTTAATCAGTCCCGGTTTCACTTCTCCCGCAGTATGATTATGCGGGACAGTACTTCGTGTCTGTTCCATTGTTCTATATGCTCCATATGTACAATTTCTATTAGATATCTCTTTATGGTAGTTACATTCATTCCACATGTATATAAGCTGGTAGTTCTCTACGTGAATCTACAGTGTGCTTGAGCTTCTACATCTCGCCTCTAACTCTCTATCAACTCTCATGGTAAGTAGTAGTTGTAGTAATGTAGTAGTCCACTGCGCTAGGCGTCATGCCGGCTCTACAGTGGAGCCATAGGTTCAGTATCACCCATGGCATCTCTCCATGTTGATTGTCTCTCTATATTACGTATGTGAGGGATGGTCTGGGTCTCATTGTTCACCAAACACGTTATCAGGTTGCTTAGTTCCTGTCCACTTTCTGCCTGTACGCCTTGGTGGTGGAGCATGCTCACCACCCTCAGCCAGAGGCGTGGGTGGCCTGGGAGGCTCAAACGGAGGATCAGGATCAGGATGCTGATACCCCTGAGGTGCAGGACCATCTCCATCATTGTCATGAGGAGATTCCAATCGCTTTTGAAGGTTGGGAGGAATGAGATCGTCATCAGACAAATCATCATCACTATCTGAATGAATGTTGGGATTTTCACCCAATACCAGAGGGATCTCGGGGATCTCACCAACTGGGGTAAAGCCACGAGGTTTCTTATCAGAACACTTTGGAAATAACTTCTCATCAAATATAGCTGTGGCGTGTCACGAGTTGTTCATATTCCAAATAGAACATAGACTTACCGGATTGGGAAGAGTAGAC
Organism: Marasmius sp. AFHP31; assembly: GCA_024721195.1. Lineage (NCBI taxonomy): Eukaryota > Fungi > Basidiomycota > Agaricomycetes > Agaricales > Marasmiaceae > Marasmius > Marasmius sp. AFHP31. The sequence continues at coordinate 11,005 of JANHQD010003206.1, forward strand.
CCAAGAGAGAGATTTGGTATGAGAGAGTGATGAAAGAGGTTGACGGTTGAGAGAGAGAAAGAGAAAATTAGTAAGCGAGTTGCTTGTGCGGAAACCGGACCGCTGGGAAGGCTTCAGAACGAAAAAGGGGACTTAGACGCCTGTCTCAGAAAATGCCAAAATTTGGATTTTTGACCTATCCCGCCAAACTCTTTGCATTATTGATTATATTTACATACACCAGGACTCATGCATATCATTATAGGGATTTTCGATGTCGTAGAATCCGAATTTACACTCCGTTTGACCTCTAATGATGTCATTGAGCTTACACATGACAGTCCGTACCACCGTATGGCCTTTTGGTGGTTTTTCCAGTAGTTTTTCCATAGTTTCTCCATATTTTCCTTGCTCGCAATGTGATTGGACACTTCTTACCTCGGTCCCGACGCGGCTCCGATGCTTTATGACTCATTCTGACTCATACAGACCTTATTCATACATATATAAACCCCACGAACACCATTTTTGCCCTCTTTAGTCTTGGTATTAATTTGTATAGCTACTCAGTAGTACTTACAGGTCAATATCATATTAGCTCTATCAGCTCTTATTCAGCACACACACTCAGCACTCAGCTCTACCAAACACTCTAAGCTCTAACAAGCACTCTAAGCTCTATAAGCTCTCAGTTAGCTTCTCCGCTACCCTCACTCAGCTCTCACCGTTGCCATCTTGCTCAGCGGTCTTTCCATTTCATGCCAGCACTTCTCACCAACATTCCTCCAGTCAAGACAGTAGCTAAGAGAGTCGCACGACTCCTTACATCAATACCAAGACTCTTAACCGCCTCCATTATGGCAACTAGTGTTACTCGTTCCAGGCGCTCAAGAGCATCCCATGATCGCAGACACAACAGTGTTCCACCTACACCTACTCGTCAACCACACAACCCTTCTGAACCATTTGAAGGTCCTGGTCACTCATTAGGTGAACCCCCTAGTGGTGGACCCCCTGGTGGACCACCAGGAGATGATACTGGCCCAGCTTCTGTAATTGATCCAAACAGCCAACCAGCCTTGCCAAACCATCCTTCTAGTCATTCTTCAGGCTATCCATCAGATGATTCATCTTCAGATGATGAACCCTCGCCCAGGCCATCTCACCATGATTCTTCACCATTACCATCTCATCGTGGATCTCCACAAGTGTCACCCAACCCATCTCAACCACAAAGACTTTCCCCTGGACGTGTTCAACACCTCATGGAAGGAATTTATGTTCCCCCCAGTGAAGAAGATTTTCCTAAACGACAAAGGGAACAAACTCCTGTTACACCACCACCTCAATTCTTTCCACCATCTACACCCCTCATTGGATCATCCCGCTTTGCTAGACGCAATGCTTATGTTGATCTTCGATCTCCCTACAATCCACCCCCACAATATTCAGCAACTCCATACAACAATGAAATCATCACTCAATCCACACCACATGCTTCATCATCTCGAAACATTTATCCAGATCCATCCTTTTCAACATTCAGCTGTCCTAGACGTCATGCTCAACTCATGAGTAATCAATGGATGACTGTACATCGGAATAGTCCTCTTACACCACCTGCCACTGGAACCACTCAAGCTTCACATTCTACATCCCCTCGAGTTTATGGAACTGCTGAAGATGCGGTCAATGAGCTGGCTCGTAGAATTCGAAGGTTCCTAAGACATATGGGTGTCACTAGGGCAGAATCTATGACAGCTAGTGAATTGATCAGAGAAGTTAGATGGTTAGCAGAGGCAAGAGAAGATGATATCAGAGATGAATTTGCAGAATACCTTCAAGATCAATATCACCGTACTGATCTCTCCAATCTGTACACTCGAAGCATGCATCCTGATATAGTTTCAGGCCTTAACGAGCTGCCTCCACCTATGCTCTCTATTTAAACTTCGCTTAGAGGATCAGCATTACCACCAACTCCACAGACTCGCCCTGTCAACCCTGTTCTTTGAGATTTATCATCATTGGTTCCCTCTGATTCAAACCAGTCAGAACAGGTTGTTTATATGACAGAACCCTCATCGCCACTTGGAAATACTACCACCCTCACTGATGTACCTCTTATTCGTCCTGGAGAATTACGCAAGGATGGTACTAGATATACTCCTTATCCAAACAGAAACTCTCAACCAATTAACATTATTGGCAGTTCAGAAGAAGAATCTAGCCATCATACTGCCACATCTCCAAATCTATCTCATGATTCTACACCTGACTCTCATCAGAGTGCTGAAGCAACCACTTCATATACCACACAACAAAAAGGAAAATGGCGTGCTGGTGCCTCTGGTGAAGCTTCAAACAGTCAAGGTTGGAGAAATAATTGAGAGAATCGTACTGCAGGAAATATCCCATCAGCAGTTAACTCTAATCCTCCAAGACGCACTGGTGTACGTTTTGAAGCTACCCACAAATCTTCAACTCCTGGGCCTTCTAATTTTCAACATGATTCACCTCCCCACCTGATTGATAGACCAATTTCTGTTGGTCCTGATGGTGGAAGTTCCACACCTCAAGGTTCAAATCGATCCAACAACTCTTCTGATACTTATCATAGTATAAGAAGTGATTCTGGAGGTTCTTCACCCTCTGGCCCCCCACCGTCAAATGGAGAATCACACAATATTCATGTTTCTGGAGGAGGACCCCCACCACCCCCACCACCACCTAGCAATTCACCAACTGGATCTGACAATGAGGACTCAGAATCTTCTGATAATGAGAACAACCAAAGAATGGTTCCTTATTCACCTCGTCGTCATCAGTTCACTCCTACAGCTAGGGCATATCTGGAAAACAATTTAACTCCACCAGTCCCATTCCCAGGACCACCTGGACCTCCTGGACCTCCTGGACCCCCTGGACCTACAGGACCCCCTGGACCTCCAGGCCCAACTGGAAATGGAAGAAACAATAATTCTGAAGAACAACGAATTCGTGATGAAATCAATAGAGAATCAAAACTCACAATCAAAGCTCCAAGGGAGTTTGATGGAAGTAATCCTCATGACTTCAGAGGATTCATTGGAGATTGTCTTAGGACCTTTGTTGCCAAACCACATATCTATGTCACGGATACTGCTCGAATCCAATTCGCATCATCCTATTTGAGTGGGATAGCATCACGAACTGTTCAAAATTGGACAGAAAGTGAACTAAACACTCGAATTCGCAATGTGGCTTTGCATGAGTGGCATTCCTTTGTGGAAGCTCTTAGGGAACTCTTTGGTGTCTTTGATGAACCTCTATATGCTCGTTCAACCTTGGATCAAACTATTCAACGCACAGGAGAATCATTTGCCTCTTTCCTAGTTCGTTTCCAAGATGCATCTCTACTCACAGGCTACAATGATGAAGCCTTGATGTGGAGACTCCAATCACCAATTCGTGGAGATCTTCAGAATCGTCTTACATATGCTGGAAATATGCCTCGAACCTATCCTACTCTCATAGCACGTTTGCTTGAGATTGATGGAGCTTGGCAGGCTTTTACCAGTCTAAGAAGTGCAGCACCCAATACTACCACTACCACTCGAACTGTCACCTTCACCCGGAACCCTCCAGTAGATAATCCCCAACCTGGAACTTCAAATCAAGCTGGACCATCTAATAGGAATAGGAATCCTCGGAATCAAGCCCAAGCTGCACAAGCTAATGATCGCATTCTTCGCCTCACAAGACAAGAGCGTGATCGTCGCATGATGGAACAACTCTGTTTGAAATGTGGTCTTCCAGGACACTATAGTAGGGAATGTACCAACCCTTTCAATCCTGATCCTCCAGTTGTTCAAACATCAGCCCGAATTGGTTTCACAACTGATCCAGAGGACTTAAGCATGGTTGAATTGGTTGTTGAAGGTGATGGAGACATAGTCACAATAGAAGATGATATCATTGAGGATGAAGAAGCCATGGACCAGTCGGGAAACGAGGAGAGGGCTCAGACCTTGGAGGAGGGGGAGAACTGAGCCCACCAATCGGAAATTTCCTCAAAGCAATCACAACTATACCACAAAACAACAACATTCAATCAACTATGGATGATTCGTTTCTCAACAACACTCAACTCTATCATTCCAATTCTTCATTCCTTCCAACATTAATAGATAGTGGAGCTTCACGCTTGTTCATTGATGAATCTGAAGCTTCAAAATACCCTCAGCACAAATATCGCCTCCGAAATCCTATTGAACTCACCTTGTTTGATGGCAACAAAACAACTTCTGGACTAATCACTCATGCTCTCAAAGCAACCCTAATATTTGACGATGGATCTCAACATTCAGAACACCTCCTCATAACAAAACTTCACCCATCTGCCGAAATCGTACTGGGACTATCTTGGCTTTGGAAATATAACCCTCAAATTGACTGGACATCCATGTCCATCTCATTAAAGGATAATGCTCAACTTAGAGCTATTCGGGTCAAGAAAGTTACCACCATACGTGAAAGGCCAACCACTTCTTTAATTCCTCCCAAGATCAGCCTTATAGGGGCACCGTCCTTTGCCATGTTAGCAAAGAATGCTCAGAAAGATGGGACTGAGTTCTATTCCCTCCAAATCACTCCAACACAAACTCCTACAAATACTCCAACTTCACCACCTACTACAACTCCTGAAGTAGTTGTCGCCAAACCCATATTTGATAACCCAGAAGAAGAGGCCAAATTCAAACACATTGTCCCTACTCCCTATCACCAATATGCTAAAGTCTTCACAGCAGTTGATGCTCGAACATTACCTCCCCATCGCAAATATGACATGCGGATTGCCACTGTTGATGATAAGTACCCACCTATAGGGAAAATCTACAACATGTCTGGCATGGAGTTGACAGCATTAAAGGAGTTCATTGATGATATGCTTGGAAAGGGTTTTATTCGACCTTCCACATCACCTATTGGTGCTCCAGTACTATTTGCTAAGAAGAAAAATGGTTCGCTGCGCCTCTGTGTTGACTTTCGAGCTTTAAACCGCCTTACTATCCGTAATAATTACCCCATTCCCCTCATTGGCAACTTGATTGATCGTCTCAGCCATTCTCGAATCTTCACCAAGTTGGACTTGCGCTCTGGATACTACAATGTCAGGATTGCTGAAGGAGATGAATGGAAGACAGCATTCCGTACTTGGTATGGATCATTTGAGTTCCTGGTTATGCCAATGGGACTTACAAATGCTCCTGCTGTCTTTCAACAATTCATGAATGAGATCTTCCATGATCTTGTTGATGTCTATGTTATTGTCTATCTTGATGATATCCTCATCTTTTCTGACAATGAAGACCAGCATGTTCACCATGTCTCTGAGGTCCTCAGACGTTTAGAAGAGAATGATCTCCATCTCAAGCCTGAGAAATGTGATTTCCATGTCAACTCGGTGGAATATTTGGGAGTGATTGTGTCTCCTGATGGTCTGAAAATGGACCCTGGAAAAGTCAAGGTCATTCGAGACTGGCCTGTACCTCAAACAGTAAAGGAACTTCAGTCATTCCTGGGGTTTGCCAATTTCTATCGAAGATTCATTGATAATTATTCTGGGATTGTGAAACCACTCACATCCCTTACTTCAAAGAAAGTCCCTTGGAACTGGAGTCCTCAATGCCAATCTGTTTTTGAGCTCCTAAAGCAAGCCTTCACAGAAGCACCTATCCTTTGCCATTATGATCCCCACCTACCCATTATCGTGGAATCAGATGCATCAGACTATGCTCTTGCTTCCATACTATCCCAGATGGACCCTACCACCAATGAAATTCATCCTGTCGCCTTCTTTGCACGATCAATGACCTCTGCTGAATTGAATTATGATATCTATGATAAGGAGCTGCTCGCTATCCTAGAATCATTCAAGCAGTGGCATGCATATCTTGAAGGATCTCCCCACACCATTCAAGTCTATTCAGATCATAACAATCTCCAATTCTTCACCACTACTAAGAAACTTAGTCGTTGTCAAGCTCGATGGTCTGAGTATCTATCAGGATTTGACTTTGTCATTCATTACCGTCCAGGACATTTGGGTTTGAAACCTGATGCCTTGACACGTAGGTCTGATGTCTATCCCAAGAAATTGGAACAGGACCTTGTAAACAAGGATAACCAAAAGATTGTTATACGCCCAGAACAACTCCTTGCAGCATTGATTATGAATGAAGACTTGATCTTGAACCGAATTCGCCAGTCCTCACAGGACTCATACTTCAAATCAATGAAACAGTATATGGATGAGAAACCTGATCAATTCTCAATGTTTCGCATCGAAGATGACCTTCTCCTTCGAAATGGACTCATCTATGTACCTGATTCCAATGATTTACGGCTTGAAATCCTACGTTCGTACCATGACCATCACCTTTGAGGACACCCTGGAGTCAATAAAACCCTCAGCATGATTCAGAGGACATATTACTGGCCTGGTATGCGAAAGTATATCAAAAGATATGTTCTATCCTGTGATACTTGCTCCAGAGCCAAATCAGTTCGCTGAAAGCCCTACGGTCTCTTGAAACCACTACCCATAGGTGATCGTCCTTGGGAATCCATCTCAATGGACCATATTGGAGAATTACCAGAGTCCAATGGGTTCAATGCCATACTAGTAGTTGTTTGTAGACTGTCAAAACAGTCTATTTTCATCCCTTGTAATACCACTGACACTGCAACTGATCTGGCTAAACAGTTCATCAAACATGTCTTCTCGAAACATGGTCTCCCCATCAGTATCATCTCAGATAGAGGTGCTACTTTTGCATCTTCATTCTGGACTTCACTATGTGGACTCCTTGGAATCAACACTTGCCTTTCAACAGCATACCATCCCCAAACTGATGGTCAAACTGAGAGAGTGAACCAGTCGCTTGAACAGTATATTCGAATGTTTGTCAACTATGATCAGTCTAACTGGGAAGAACTATTGCCCCTTGCGGAATTCACATATAACAACACTCCCCACTCCTCTACAAATGTCTCTCCCTTCTTTGCCAACAAAGGATTCCACCCATGTCTCACCATTTTGCTCAAGTCCATCCCAAACCATGCAGCTCACCTAGTTGCTCGAGATTTGGACGAACTCCACAAATATCTGAAAGTCCAAGTCCAAATTGCAACTAACAAGTTCAAACGATATGTGGATGGCAAGAGAATGGAATCCCCTGATTGGAAGAAAGGAGATCTAGTGTGGCTCAATACGAAGAATATTAAAACTCGTAGGCCTACAAAAAAGTTTGAAGCTAAACGGATGGGCCCATTTCGTATTATACGAAAGGTATCATCCCATGCTTTCAAGCTAGAACTACCTGATTCAATGGATAGCCTTCACCCAGTCTTCCATGTTGATCTACTTTCCAAATATTATGCCAATGAAATACCAGGTCGCACTCAACCTCCACCCCCACCTGTAGAAATCGAAGATGCTGAGGAATACGTGGTCGAAGCAATTCTGGACTCTAAAAGAGACCACCGATGTATTTTATACCTCACAGCCTTCGAAGGTTATCCACCCGAGGAGCATAAATGGCTGCCGTTGCCCAACTTAGCTGGATCGGTAGACCTGTTATTGGAATACAAGTCCAACAATCCTGCTAAGCCCTCACACTCGAAGGAGGAAATAGAGTCCTGGAGGAGGGAGAGTGATGATGATACCCCACCCCCATTAAAACCCAACTCAAACAACGCTAAGTCACGCTCGAAACCAAAACCAAACTTAAAAACTTCCAAGTCGCAACCACAGATACAAAATACAAGTCCCAACAAGGACATCCATTCAAGAATAAACCCACAAACTACCGAAATCCAAAGGTTACAACATAAAGTGAATAATAACACCCCAAGAGAAGATATCCGACGGTCTCAACGGCTACGTAAATGACAAAACTCATAACAGAAAAACTCGAAAACTTCATCTAAAACTTATGAACTACAGCCATAGCATTGAAACGAACATGATTGCTAATGCTACTGTTGGAACGAACTCTCTGAAAGCCAAAAAATCAGTAAACCCAACAACAATACATGGACACAAAGACGAAAACCTACTAGGCAGTGTCGCTGACCTGATCACTAGATGGATAACGGAAATTATCCATGTCCATTTCCTCCTCATCACTGCTCAAACAATCATCGGACGTCCTCCGTTGTAATAATACGATGGTTGCAGGTACGGTTGGATTGGTGCTTTGGGGAGAGCCCTAAACAAATCATGTTAGACAGCAAAAATGCGAAAATAACCAACAACTCACTTGTCTTTAACCAACCGATCCTTCAATCCCATGACCTGGAGCTGCGGAGCATACTGCCCGATAAACCGTTCGACCTGATCAGGAGGACCAGCAATCTCTCTCTCGAGACTGTAGTTGCGCGGTTCAGGAACCGTTTGAGTTCCTCGGCCCATTCAAGCGCCAATCCGAGAGCCTCAGGAATTCGAAGCTTACGGTCCCTAAGATCATCGGCGGCTTCTCCCATCACATCAGTAACCAATTCAATAACGTCGAAGAGATATTCGTTTGCCTCCGAGATGTTGGAATGCTTGTAATGCAAGCAACGATCGGCAACAAATACGAACGCTCCCCAAGCATTCTGAAGAGTACGATGATATTGAGCTATAGTTTGAACATCGTAAGCTTAATAGACAAAATACGAGACGTCTGTTACTCACCAACTTGGGCCAATGATTGTTGTAATTGCGTCGTCAACACTCGGCTGTTATCCTCACGTGTGTGGGCCAGCTGGTGTAACTCATTTGCAAGGACCTGTACACGGACGAACTGTTGACGGAGATTTTCCGCTCGGCGATAAACCTCTGACTTGAGCTCGTTGGACGCCTGCAATGATCCTTCCAACGACTTGATGGTACTAAAAAGCCTATCAGTAACAATGTCAAAACACATAATCGTGGAATGGTCCGTACCCGTGATACTCCTTGACCATGTCAAAGAGTTGTCCCATCGCCCTATTTTCCACTATTAATTACATTCCAACGACAACTGACAACAGAAAACGACTTACCGATCACGGGTGTTGAGACCCATTTCCATCTCCTCGATTTGGGTGGCTAGTCGCTCGTTCACCAGTAGACTGTGCCTCAGCACGTCCTCAACTGTAGCACCACTAGGGAAGACTTCCCTAACGTACTCGGCAATGTCAGCCGACGTGCTACAAGGTAAAGTGCTATGTCAATAGACCAGAATGGTACAAAAATTGGCATTGACATACTTGAAAGGACCGATTAGAGCTTTCTCGTCGATGATATGGACAGGCTCCGAAAGAATGCCCGCATCAAACGACACGTTTGCAGCTGGCGGTCCAGCGGACAAGGGCCCGACTAACGCCAGATTCGATGTCTCGGTCACAGGCTTGTCAATGTGGACAGTGGACATGGTGGAAGACATGATGAGTAGAGTATAAACAACTGAGCACACGATGTGGGTTGTTGATAGTAAAAAGTACACAGCAGCTACGTACCTTTTATACTGCGCAAAGTCGAACCGGCCCCAAAACACCTTTATAAAACCATTTAACTCACCAAATTTGCACTTATCCACCAATCTCTATCCTCCCCGACCATCGCACACTCTCAAAACAACTGGTCCACCCAGAACTTATTATCGAATATTGGTTGAGCTTCCAAATTTGCGAATAGAATTTATGAAAATTCAGGAGTATACGTGTTAGTTTTGAGTAGACACGAATCAACCCGGTGAATTGTGCTACTCACCTGATTCAAAGCAAATGGTCCTGTCCCTCATTCTTCGACACTCGCATACTCCAATAACCCCTGTACTCGGATCCACACAACAATTCCCCTGGTCATCTCAGACGATTTGCCCTATATCGTCCAATCTTACCTCTACACGACCCCTCGGTTCTTGTAAGAAAAGCCCTGGAGGGTGTTATCAACCCCTGCCGAATACCAGAGTACCCCAAATTCGAGAGACTGGACGATAATAAACCAAACGACAGTCTGTTAGTCTCAGATCGACGACATACCACAAGATAATAAGATCTTCGCTTACCTTGTATGCCCATGTCAACTATTACGACGCCCAATGGCTTGGATTTTCTATAAAAAATCAGAATTGCTGGAGAATTGTCGATGTTGACGCACCGTAGTGGTGATTGAGTCAAACCAGCATAAATTCTCGATGAAACCTCGCCAGGGCAGTTAATATTTGCCGATCCAGATCCTCCGCGACCCTCGTTAATCCTTAAAAACAACCGTTCAATGTCAAAATATTGCCGAATACCATTTGAGTTTCTGGCTTCACCGATGGAACACGAACTACAAATGAATGAAAGGTTGAGAAGCGACACAACACAATCCCGTAAAACAATAAAATAAAGCACTCACATGACAAAATTAAGGTACTCGATATCGTTCTGCAATCCCGGAGTCATTCCCATTGAATCCCTCCTATCATCCAACCTTTGCCATCCAAACAACTCGATCTTATGATCTCCCCGAACAACAACCCACTCTCCAAGTCGGTCTATAACACATTCAGTATTCATTGGTCTCGTGTCAAGGCGAGAACTGGTAAAAGACTGAATATGTACCTAACGATTCCGAGTCGGGCATCACGTTACCTTGACTCAACATAATGAATTTCCCGGAGCATTCCCCGCCGCAGAAGGCTTCGATAAACCGCATGCAAACTAAAAGTGATAGCAAACTGCTGGCTCTGGAATAAATCGATAAAATCAAAGGCTCACCGTGTTTATGTGAGTCAAACAGCGTATGTGTATGCTGATTAGACTCAAAAAGATCGAAAATTACCGAATAATAATCGATCTGGAAAGGGCTCCCCACCGTCCCGGGAAGTACAACGTCGAAATTTTGAAGCTTTTGGCATTCTCATTGTTCAATCTTCATGATTTGTACGACCCAAAACCTTTGGGGTAAGTGTTGATGTTAACGTGTCATATCCATTAAAATAGGGAAAGGAGTCCCGCTGTCCCGGTCACAATGGCCAAAACCCTCGGGCGAGCAATGAATCTAATAATCTGAGAAGGGTCCCACCGTCTCGACTACTGCAGTCAAAACCCTCAGGAATAACAGAGATACGCACGTTAACAAAGTCCTAAAATGACACAGAAGCATAATACACGCACCTGAATCCAAAACCCATTCGGATCTCCCTTTATTCCATCCCAAATCGACTGCTATAACACTCAATCACGGTTTTCAATTGACTTTTGGGGTTTTTCCCTAAATGAGGGGGATATGTCACGAGTTGTTCATATTCCAAATAGAACAAAGACTTACCGGATTGGGAAGAGTAGACCCAAGAGAGAGATTTGGTATGAGAGAGTGATGAAAGAGGTTGACGGTTGAGAGAGAGAAAGAGAAAATTAGTAAGCGAGTTGCTTGTGCGGAAACCGGACCGCTGGGAAGGCTTCAGAACGAAAAAGGGGACTTAGACGCCTGTCTCAGAAAATGCCGAAATTTGGATTTTTGACCTATCCCGCCAAACTCTTTGCATTATTGATTATATTTACATACACCAGGACTCATGCATATCATTATAGGGATTTTCGATGTCGTAGAATCCGAATTTACACTCCATTTGACCTCTAATGATGTCATTGAGCTTACACATGACAGTCCGTACCACCGTATGGCCTTTTGGTGGTTTTTCCAGTAGTTTTTCCATAGTTTCTCCATATTTTCCTTGCTCGCAATGTGATTGGACACTTCTTACCTCGGTCCCGACGCGGCTCCGATGCTTTATGACTCATTCTGACTCATACAGACCTTATTCATACATATATAAACCCCACGAACACCATTTTTGCCCTCTTTAGTCTTGGTATTAATTTGTATAGCTACTCAGTAGTACTTACAGGTCAATATCATATTAGCTCTATCAGCTCTTATTCAGCACACACACTCAGCACTCAGCTCTACCAAGCACTCTAAGCTCTAACAAGCACTCTAAGCTCTATAAGCTCTCAGTTAGCTTCTCCGCTACCCTCACTCAGCTGTCACCATTGCCATCTTGCTCAGCGGTCTTTCCATTTCGTGCCAGCACTTCTCACCAACATTCCTCCAGTCAAGACAGTAGCTAAGAGAGTCGCACGACTCCTTACATGGCGCTTTTGTGGATGGAATCATTGGACATTTTCATGAAGAGGTAGCCCTTCATTTCTTCCTGGAAACCGATAAAGGTCATCAGTTCGGAACATGGAGACAGTTTATTGACTCAACACTTCTCAGGAATAAAAGCATAAACAGCACAACCGAGAACTCAGAGGTCAGAAACATCTGGCGCACTGCCATGTAACTTTTCATACAGGGTCAACCAACGTAAATGCTGGGACAGCGTCCAATTGTGAAGTACAACAGCGTGCAGCACACAGAACTCCCATCAAGATGGCGGTAGACAAGCATCAAAGCGAAGAGCTTGAGCTTTCTCAACAATGGTCTGATTGAACTGTTCTGCCTGACCATTCTGCTCAGGCATGTAGGGTATGCTTTGCAGAACCTTAATACCGTGCTCCTTTAGTACGTCATCAAATTTGTCAGACTCGTACTCTCCCCCTCCATCTGACATCCATTCCTTAATGTCGACTCCAAACTGAGTTTCAACCATGGCAATAAACTCTCGAAGCAATTTGACAGAGTCATCCTTGCAACACATGAGCATAGTCCAGCCATGGGAAGTACAGTCATCAACAAATGACATGTAGTACTTGTATTTGTGATATGACTCAGTTGGGAAGTGTTTAAGATCAGAATGAATTTTTTTGAAGGGTTTCGAGGCACGAGTAGTCAAGTCAGGGAATGACCTGGAGTGCATTTTGCCTTCTGCACATCCATGACAGATACGTTTCCGTTTAGGACAGTGATCAAGAATAGGGAAGTTCTGGGTGTGTTTCTGAGCTTTGTTCAAGGCTTTGTCTGAAGGATATCTGAAACATTTGTGTTGAATATCGTAGTCAACCTTATCCACAGTTGACTTGGCCAATAAGCTTTCAACAGAGGCTTTCTGCGAGCTAACCCAAAAGATGGTTTGGCCAGGTGTGAGCGGGTAAGACACCAGAGATTGACATCGGCCCTTATTGTAAAAAGCTAACTTACTAGATGATCTGCGGAGTTGCAGACCATCTTGCAAGAATTCTCCAAGAGAAAGTAGTCAAATAGACAGATTTGGAACATAATATACGGGATAGAGTTGCGTAATGCATTCCTCCATACAACCGTTTGTTCCTTCAACAGAATGACTAATGAACACAGTTCCTTTACCCTTAATTTGAACAGGGTTATCCTTGGACGCAGTGTTAATCCGCGGTTCATCATTCATTGGTTCATACTCAGCAAAATCATCAAGATCGTGAGTAAAGTGTGATGAAGCACCAGAATTGACAATCCACTCTTGCAAGTTTCCAACAGACTTCTTTCCCTTACAATTTGCACAATGATTCCTTTCTATACGTAACGTGGACACCTGAGATTACCGATTGAAGGTGTGTTTTCCGGGTCGAACCTACCAGGTAGCAACGTGGAGTTTTGTTATGGGGTTGTCCTTTGGGATACGTGGACAGTCGCAATTGATGCAGGGCTTTACCAAAGACCTAGAACAACAAAAACAGAAGGTTAGTACGAGACTTGAGTTGAGAAACACACCAGACAGTAGCTTGAAGCCTGTAGAACGAGATTAACAGTAGATGGAAACTACTGTACATGCTTCCTATCTACCTGGCTTATATACTGTTAAAGAATGTTGTCATGATCCGAGCTGGGATCGTACTGTGTCATAGGGTACAGGAATATCATGTGTAGTCCAAGAGAAAAGTGTGAAATACAAGGGTAACGATTGGAGGTCGAACGCGGACAATGTGAAATGAGAGGTACAACATGGCCGGGATGAACACGGAGGAACTAAGGGTCATTCTGGCAGGAGAAAGCATCGCAGAAGAAGGGTATTGAGAGTACAAATGCGGGAGCGAAGGCTTGTGGAAATGAAGGGTGAATGCGGATAACATGGAACGTAGGCGGCAACGTGTCTGGAAGGAATGTGGGATGGTGTGAAAGGAATACAGGTTGTCAAGGAGTCGTGGGAGGTGGCCAATACGCCTGAGGGGAAGTGGTGATGATGTGGTGAACTGGGAGTATCTCCTGGTCTGAGGGGAACGCGGATGAATGCCCTTATTGACGAATTGGGCCATTAGACGCCGAATGCTGGGTGGCAGTGCTTTGGGCGTCAGAGGCTTATATCATGGATGGCCGGGATCAGCATGTGTGTGAGGGTTCATCATGGTTGTCAGACCCTCTAGAGGCGATTGAGGTGTATTCCGGTATAGATGCGCCACACGCCGGTGTAAATAAAACCTAACTGATATAGCCAAATCTCCCCAACACTGGATGTAGCTGAAAGGCGCGGGAAACGTGGATCGGCGTTGATCAAAGGTTCTGCTCTTAGTCAGACTGCACCAAAGCTGATGAAATCGATACAAGAAGTTCTTCTACGAACTAAGCGAAGCTTCGCACTTGTCTAAAGCTTGGAGGGAGTGTGTATGTGTGTGTGTGTAAGTTGGTAGGAGGGAATATAGCTCGTATTGTGAAGAGCGATGTGTGTGTGTGCTGCGTAAGTTCGTTCTGAGCCTCAAAGCAACTGCAGAAGAACCCCTAAGCGTTCAGAATACCCAAAGTTCAAATACCCAAGTAACAATAATGACCCCAAGTGGTCTATCCAAACCAAAGACCTTGCCAATCAGTCAATGGAACGAACTCCTTAGCTCAAACGCCTCGGAGGTTCAACTAGCCTTGCCAATCGGCGTAGTTGGATACCAAATAAGTTCAATAAGTTTCTCAAGTCAAACAGTCAAGTTCTGAAGTTCAACAAATCGTTCTATTCTGTTCTAATGTCTCTCCTGAAGCTAACCCAAAGACCCTAGAGCGTGCCACCAATCAGGTTTCTGCTTTCGGAGCCTTGTAGATACTTTCGCACGGATTGCCTCCTCAGCCTAGTCAAGGGCGTTGGTTGCTCTCCTGATGAAATAGTACGGATTGCCTGGGGATCCTTGATGAAAACCCCAGTCCTTATATACCCTAGCAGTTACTAATTCTATCTAATCGTACCGATTGTGAATATACATCTGATTTCTACCTAAAACTACCTTCTTTGGTATTTCTTTCGGAGAGTTTGTGTTATTCTACGCGTTTTGGGACCCAAAGTCAACAATTAGTATTTGCTTCGGAAGATCCTTGTAGACACGCTATTCGATGGTATTCGTTCCTATCCGCCCAGCCGCAGCTGGTGGATATATTTTCCTATCTGGTTCCGTCTAGGAGTCATCTCCTTGTACCTTCAGAAAGACGGTCCCTCCGTCGACTGAAGTTCATACTATATTCCTTTCTCGCGTTGAGGCCCTAAGTAGTCCTTCTCAGAACCCCAGGAATAGTCCTCCTTCTTATCCCCATGGCTTGCGCAAAAGTTATCTCTTTCTTCGGCGCGATGGCAGGATAATATCTGCTCCGACTTATCTAGTCAAATTCCTGGCGGTCCTTGTGGATCCAGGTACCGGCGTTGTAGTTCCGATGCTTGGGTCGCAAGTCCCTTCCACTTACCTCAAGAGTCCCCTCAGTTCTAGCCTTCCGAACTAGCTGTGGCAACTTCTGAAGTGTAGTTCTATGTCCTGTTCTCCTTCTAGTATATGTGCTCTGCCCTCAGAGGCGAAGTAGTAGCTCCAGGGACCGTCGATCATATCTCGATCACTTGGATACCGGGCCTTGAACAGCTTATACTGTGGCACCACTTCTAACTTCCGAAGTAAATTTTATCTTCCGTTCTTCCGGTTCAGAACTAAGTGGAGGCTAGAGGCGTATCCCTCCAACCTTGCTTACTTTCGCCCCGAACTCAGTATGAGTTTGCACAACATATTTGAGCACTTCAGAAACGCGCTATTCCGTGAGTGATCCCATATTCTGTGTTTCCTGTATTTCTGAACATCGTCTATAGAATTCTACGACGTTAATCCTTATCCGGACGACTCCACCTTCAAAGTAGGCGATCGCCGTCTCATCCTCTCCCTTCCGTTCGATCAGTGGAACGAAACTTTGTTCAGCCTCCTGTTCCAACACTTCTTCCTCAGTCGACATCGTTCCCTGTACTGGGGCTATCTCGTCCGATATGATCACCACCAAGACGAGGTGTACTTCTGCGAGGCCCACTTCCATACCAACCTTCCTCTCGCGGCTCGGAAGTTCGTTAATACCGTCGCCGAAGGTATTGCCCGCGTTGGGTTCCTTTCTATGAAGACCGCCCTTATTCCTGGAGCCGTCCAGGTGTGGATCAATGCCGTCGTCTTTGCCGCTGAAGCTCCCGCTCCTCCAACCTTGGGTTATGAGGAACTTCAGTTCTTTGTATTTACCCCTCAGATGGGTCGCTGGTTGTCTCGTACACCGCTAGCCTACTGTCCTCTAGTCTGCGACCTATATTATTTAGACCGCCTTCAGCAGAACGAAGCATGGCATTATACCGATTCGGAAGTAGATGTTCCATCCGTTATTCCTTGGTACGATCACCTCGACGACTCTGTACTGCCTAGTTTATTCCACTTAGACGCGTAGTACTTCTTTAAGTCTACATAACATGACCGTGCCTTTTCTTCCGAAGTTCAGCCATCGAATCTCAAGGCTAAATTCTTAGTTTATCTGCTCCCGTGGAGCCGTTCTGGTTCTGGTTTCAGCAGGTACTACTTAGTTCCATTCCTCGGAACTTCGTCTTTCCCCGTTCAAATCCTTCTTAAATAGGTAGGATGCTGGGTTTCCCGATCAGTACAAGTCTTTCTTGCTCGCCTCCGTCGATCATTTCCCATGCCCAACGTTCGCACCATAGAAGATCACTTCTGCAATCTCCTGTACAGTACGTCCTAACCATCCCTTTCTTCTGAAGTTACTCTAATCTGTTTCAGAGTTGTACAAGCACTGGCCATACCACGAGGACTATTCCGCCAAGTTGACCGATCGCAGCCTCATCCCTTGCATTCCTCTCAACCGCGAAAGGGAGGCCTTGTTAGGCTTGCTCCTTCAGCACTTCTTTCTAAGCTGACACATCTCCCTCTATTGGGGTTTCGTCGCCTGTTTCGACTTCAGACAGGCCCCCATCTACTTCTATGAAGACAACCTGTCCGTGTACATCCCTCTCGAATCTCAGAACGTTATCGACATGGTTGCAGAGGCAATCGCTCGCGTAGAGTTCTTAGGTTCCCGTACGGCCTTTATCCCTGGAGCCACCCACGCCTGGATCGATTCCGTTGTCCACTGCATGGTCGATCCTCCTCCCTCAAAGTTGGAATTCAAACAGTTGACCTTCTTCCAGTACGACCCTCTCATGGCCCACTGGGTTACTCGTCCTTCCTGCCACCACAATCCCGTCCTCCACGAAGAGTTCTATCTCGACGAGTTAAACCGACCCGATTCTCCATCCGTTTGGGACTACCAACGCGATGATTCCGAGCTGGACGAGTACTTCGGATGGGATGAAGTTGCGGTCCACAACATGTGGGAGTAGGACCCTCTTTCCTTTGAAGTCATTCTAGACCCATACATCTATCTCTCGTTCCTTTACTACTTTCGTAGATAGATTATTTGTCTCATCTTCAAGTTCCGAAGTTGATCATACTCTTCGACTTAGACGAAATAGATTCAACCCTGCTCGTACTTCAGTCCCTTAGTATCGACTCTGAAGCTCTCTAGTCTTTGCCTTCTTCTAGTCATGCCTCGTCGGAAGTTCATAAGTTCATACAGTTCCATCTGCTCTTCAGATGAGGCTCTTGCCCGATTCACATCGTCCAGCGTTCCTTCCTTTTATTCGTTGGTCGCTCATTGTTATTGTCCAATCCTTCTCTTGGTCTGGTCACAGAGACTAGTCAATGTTCTGAAGTTTGTAGAACAGAGCGACCCCTACAGGTTTCGGGTGCAGTAAGATGACTTAGTATCGTCTTATCCTTCCGCGCTAGTCCTGAACCTTTTACTAGCCGTTCGGGCTCACGCTAATACTAAATATACTTCAGATAATATCCCTTCTGAAGTTCCATGAATAGCTTAAAATTAAGCTAAAATAATGAGCGCTAGTAGCAGGTGCTACACCGGATCCGTAATTCAATCTGTTGGCACTGCAGGGCTCGAGTCTACGCGACCCCGATATCTCCTTTGCACGGGCTGCTTGTCCACCATGTATTGCTCTCAAGTCTGTCGAGCCTCGGATTGGAACATCGGTCACTGCAAGTCCTGTCAGGCTGCTAGAATCAATGGCGAAAGGACTAGGAGCAGTACGGCAACTCTCATAACATCTTTTGAACCCTTTGTGTGTTTGCTGACGTTCATTTAGTTGGCAGAGACTTCAGCAACACTGGGCTTGAGAGGCACTTCTTTCTACATTGGTTGCACGATCAACTTTTTTGTGTTTGTAATGAGGTGAAGGCTCAGATTGATAACTACACTATTGATAACCAGTCGGGCAACGATGTCGTTGGGGACAGGCTTCTCATTCGCGAGGGGTCCAAAAATCCCCTACTATTCATGGATATCAGAACCCATCCAGGGTGGTTGACGAGTCAGTGTATACATGTAGTCGAGCCAGGTGAATTAGTAATCCAGTGATCATTGATTTGAAATTGCCATCATAGGAATAGCCTCAAAAAGAACAGCATCACTAGAGAAAAAAGCATAACCCTCGTTGAACGAATGCGTTCTCTTAATCGAGACAATTCGTAGTTATGGGTGGCCTGAACTTGGTTCAATGAGGTAAGGAATCCTTGTTGGACTGGTTTTCAGGTCGTGCTAGTATATCGCGATGAGCGCTCAGCAATTAGTTGAGGGTCACGAGGAGCCAAGAGACTGATAACGAACCTCAGCTTCAACATGTTCATCCCTCTGCATCTGCTCTTCCCTCTGCTCTTCCTTCAGCTTGGCAATCTCCTCCTCATGCCGCAGATAAAGCACATTTTTGTCTCTTTCTGATTGTTCCGAAAGTCGAGAGTTGGAAATCTCAATTTCGGTCTTGAAAGAGGCGTGAAGCTTTGAATTCGACATCAACAAGAGAACTTGGAGGTTCTGGTGCCTGGCGTGACTCACAGCGCGTACCGCCAGGGTATACTGGCAGGGGTGAGCAGTGCACGTCATGAAAAGTAAGAAAATTGAATCATGACCATGGGCATTGGACGCAGCTAACCTTGTTCCTGAATAGAGTGTTTTGGATCGAAATCTCGCGCTCCTGACTGACATTTCGGTCTTCTGCTTGCTGTAGGAGTTCCTTGGTGATCCAAAGCTATGATTGAATTTAGAAGGGTCAAACGGTGCTGATGAATGCCAGGAAGTCAACGGACCTCGTCTGCTAGATTGGCTATCCCTTGGTCGAGCTTATGAAACCATTGTTTCAATAGATTGGTGGGCACGGGAGTAAGAAACGCGAACCTCTTGAACGTGTTTCTCATGCTGCGTGACGATAGCAATCCAATTAGAAAGGGTATCGATGAGAGGGATAACGTACACACCTGACGCTGTACTTCCTCTTGTTCACGGCACAATACATCGAGCTGGGACTGGAAATCAATACCATGAGCATAAGCCCGCTCGAGATGTGCCTCGAACTTGATGGTGTCACCAGTGAGTTGAGTCAGCGAGCCTGGTACACAGCGTACATGACAACCAACCTCTCGGTAACGTTGATTTTTGCGTTCGAGGTCTGCAATGCGTTCGAGAAGCATGTTCTTAGTGTCCATTGGGTGCAAGGTTAGATTTTGAGAGATTGGGCTGAACAAGGGAAGCTATGAATGTCGGTCCCGTAACTTGAGATGATGCTGTATATATATACAAGAGATTGAGCTTGGAGAAAAGCAAGAAATGAAAAACCGAAAACGAGAAATGCCAGAAACAAGAAACGCCAGAAACAAGAAACACCAGGAACAAAAGGCATAACATTGCAAGGGGACAAACGCCAAATGGCTGGACCTTCCAGAATGACTGAGATGAAAGAGGCAAACCTGATGCCCTCTTAATCCATTCCTCCAGATTATGGATGCTCATATCACTCTCATTGTCTTCATCAGTTATTGCGGTATCATGGACCTCGCGGATGTTGGTGTAGCATGTGAGTCGGATGTACAAAAAGAGGAGAAGCGGGATAGGTCAGAGAAGAACAGGACTGGGAAGAGACCTCGTAGGTTAGCTGAGCACTGACAGCGGAGCTCAACGATCTATCGGCAGCGCCGCTGACTGTCGACGGGGAATTGCAGGAGTCTGGGATCGGTATATGCGGAATCAAAATCATTCTCACGACTACTATTAGTCAGTGTAACCATTTCTGGCCAACGCTGCACAGCACTCATTGCACTTCTCCTCCAATGTCCAGAGTCAGCTTTGGACTCGTGAATTTAGAGACCATCATCGCTGCTGGTGATGACTGGTGGCTCTTGGCTGAATTTGATGTATCTTTCACTCGAATTTGCAGTGATCTGAATGTTTGATCAAGACTTACTGGCCTTATTTCTCCTCCTTGTCTTCACCCTCGTTCAGAGTCAGCTCTGGACTCGCAGATCCAGAGACCATTATAGCTGCTGGTGATGACTGGCAGCTCTTGGTCGAGCTCGATCCACCTTTTGCTCAAATTTGCAGCGATCCAAATGTTCGATCAATTTTCGCTGTTCCTTCTTATCTTTGTCGCTCCGGCCTCCGGCCTTGTCCAGAGTCAGCTCTGAACTCGCTCGCAGATCTGGAGACCATCCAACAGTCCATGTACCCGAATCATATTAAATGCTGTATTACAAGGCTCTTTCATTATATTGACGCCACCAGACCACAAGGTCCTTGCGAGATTATAATTCAGGCTCGACCAGAAGCTGCCAGTTATTTTGGAGGGTGGCAGGCTGGTCGATTGAGCGGTGCCTGCAACTCCAGGATTTCCCCGTGCTGTAGCAGACATGTATGATCTCTTTAGGTATATCCATGGTGATTCAAACCACAGTTACGATTGTGGAAAGACCAACTGAACCAGGCCAGAAACCACCCACATGTATAAGCAATGGACATGTGTATCTGGGGCCAACCGCTGCACTAACCTCCTCAAACATGACCGGGAACGACGACGGCGGTGTCTCACAAGCCAGTGTCCTCGCTGTAATTCATTGAAAAAAATAGAGTGGGCGACCACGATTGCGAGAACCAGTATGTATACCGGCACAGGAGGCCAAGAGGGCGATGATCGCCCTCTTGACCCTCAGTCACTCATCAGCTTTCGCTGACCTCTGATTGCACGACCAGTCAGCTGAGCTGGACAACTTATAGATTTGTCGGACAGGGGCGCAAGTCTGACTTATGTATCCGAGGTTCAGGGTCCAGTGAGGGCGAGTCACAGTACAATGGGTGCTGGTGGCGTCCAGATCCTGTCTCACAAACCTCCGACAGATGCGGCCATGGAAGACTCTCGGGACCCGACCGGTCACCGGTGGAACAATATTTTATTTTGTTTTTGTTGAATATTGGCTCTAGCCTCTGGGAACTCTAGAGTGCACAAGTACCCTACCTCCGGATCCTCCGATAGAACACTCAGTCCCACCAGTAAATTCTGTGCCTGTGAGTCGCCAAATCTAGTTCAAATTGCCCATTCACAAGTTGGTGACTTGTAATGTCATTCTCAACAGGTCAGAACACAGTAAGACCCTCTCCTACTTGTTCTCGAGGAGCCCTATCTGAAGACTAAACACAATGACCCCTCCAGATGGTGCTATCTTGCAAATCACCTGGGACCTCGCATTTCAAGCTTTTGGAGAACCAGGGGGGAGAGGAGGGCCGGTTTATTTTCAGTACTGACGGCAGGGAAGATGCGTCTCCATGCAGCAAAGGTTACTCTACCTGTGAGCGGTATTCACTGCTATACCTGATTTATGTCTGTTACAAATGAACGGCCAAGGTTCCAAAGTGTGCCTACTGGCTGCTGGCATACATTGTTACCTCATGAGCGCAGTCCGGGCCATATTTTTGATATGGAGGCTAATTCGTCTAGTCACGGTGAAATTGAAGCGATATACCAAGTTAAGCATGCCGTGACTTTAAAGGCAACGCCGGCTGAAATGTAGGCCATGTATTGAGACGAGGGCTGCTTTGATCGGTCCACCATTTGAATACTCCTCTCCCCGATTGCGTAGTATAGCGAATACATCAGTCACAATGAAGGTTCAAGCGAAAGGGAAATCGTTCCCAGAGACCACTCTGAAGTGGCGGGGTCAACAATCCTCCGGGCCAGAACGACTATGAGTTTGAAGAGGTCAGAGAGGGTTGAGTAGAACAGAAGTTTGCGATGCACTACCGTGATGTACTATCTGCAGCCTTTACTGGCTTCGGTGCAATTAACACAGCAAAGGCCAGGACCTGGAAGCTGAACACAGCTGATATAAATTTGATAGGCTGAGAAATCCTACCCTCCTGCGACCCCAGCAGTAAGGCAATCTGGCAGACAGATGTTCAACTCATTGTCAAACCTGGATCATTGACATCGAGCTGCGAGTTGAGAGCAAGATAATATTGCCCCTGTCTTGGGAAGATTACTCATGTTGCGCGACCGTGGATGGTGCAGAAACTCAACCAGATAGGGTCAATTGAGCTGTTCCTGGGTCCCTTCCAGTCCAAGTCGTCCTGAAAGTTGAACATTTCCATAACAAGATTATCAGTACCGCCTTGTCACCAAAGCTCCAACAGGCTCCTACAGTCAAATCCGACCGTTTTATTGCCGAAGATAAGATATCCTTCTGCATTCCGCGTATTCCGTCATGATCCTCTCTTTCTCATTGTCCGTCCACCAGTGGCGTCGTTACGTATCGGATCAGGCAGTACCCATCGTCTGCTCACTCCAGTTAGGGCACATTTGTGACTGCAGGATATTTGTACATAGTTTGAATACCTAAGTAATGGAATGTATAGATCACAGGATACTAGACTGCCAACCTAGGAGTTTAGGCACGCGTCTAATCCCCCGTCACCACTGGCTGACACAAGATGTAAGGCCTGCAACAACTTCCGTCCTGCTCATTCTCATTCTACCTGCTAGCCAGAGAACGCAAGCCTCGCAGGTGCAGTGCTATTTCTCCCCCATCACCTGTAATCATAGTCGTTTCCAATCGACAAACTCCCACCCAGACCCCTTCACTCAAATCAGCTTGCCTTCCACCTAGACGGCAATCGTTGACAAAAAACACGCACCGGGAGGTCCAGTAGAGGGATCGGAGGACCTGAATTGTTGGCTTTGAGGTAGTTAGCTGGACATAGACGATTCAGGTGTGTACCAAAATTCTTCGGCGCCAACCTTGTTTCTGACCATAGCTTTTAGGCTTCCAGCGCGTTCATCCTCCATCCAGTATCTTCACCGAACGACTCTCCTTTCTCTCCCTCCCCACCAACCGCCCTTTCTTCATCAACCCTACGGGCTATACATCTTCAGCCACCTCGATGTTCGAGACCCCAGCATACTCCTTCTACGTCGGGTGTTTTTTGACCAACTCTTCATGCAACCACGAATCGATGTGTCGAATTGAGCGTCTCGAGGATCCTCGTTAGTCACCTCTACATTCCACCACCTCACCCCCCAACCCATCTATTGTAGGCCTCAAACACGAGCTCCAGGTCCAACAACGGGTGGAGCGTTTGTTGAGCGGGTGCCAGGTATCCGGATACCTTTACTGCTTCAAGATCGAGGGTACCAATTGCTACAAAGTCGGCCGCATGAATAATATTGAGCGTCAAAAGGGGGAATGGAGAAGGCAGTGCCCGAGTCAAAACCACAAGTGGTTTCCGCCCATCGCCGTGAGTGACTGCCATATGTTAGGTGAATTCACGTCGCTATCGATGATGGCGGGTCACTTATCTTGGACCAGAACGACTCGTCCATCAAGAACTTGATCGTGTATGCTTGGAGAGGCCGCGTCAACCCTGCGTTGATTGCGGACAGGCCTACTGCAAGATTTTTGTGAGGTTCGAGGTGGCCAGACAAGATACCTTTGAAAGGCAGATCCGACCGATAATGGAGCGATTGAGCTAGCAGTTTGAGGTATAGACAGACAAGACGCACCCATTTCTTGACGTATATCATACCATTACAATGTCCCGTTCTTCCGTTTATCCCACATCTTGTTGTATCCCAAATCTTCTTGGTGTATCCGTAGCTGTATATGAATTTTGTATATCCAATTCTATTTCGCATCATACCCAAGTACCAAAGGCCCGCAATAAACGCAACGCCCGGAAATGAAGACCCTGACCAGTTATCAAGACGATAGTGATGGTGACTTGGCGGCGTTACTGACGATTTGGTGGAAAACGGCCCATTGCCCTGGCTGGCTTCTTTGCATTTTCTAATCACTTTCTCAACGGCTTGCATCCACACTGGAAGAGTTCCGTTAGTCTGACCTCACAATCTCTAGCACAGGAAACACCCACACTGGCAGTCTCAACTGAAGAGGCCCTCAAGTCCTCTTCGTCGGTAGTGAAAGGCGATTTGGAACCCAAGATCGTCTACAGTCGACGTGAGCGAGCTGAAAAACACAAAATGGACGACAAAGCTCACCTCAGTCGTGGAGTGGCTGGTCCAGAACCTACAGGGGTGGGTGGTGCAGCAAACGGTAAGGCAGCCGAGGCTGTTAGATTGGTTTCTGGTTCAGGAGCGGGGATAGGACTGGGGAACGGTAATGGTACTAGCTCTGATCCATCGGGGAACTGTCAAGCTTGCGGGATCGAGTTTAAAGGGTCGGCGTGTGGGCAGGTTTGGAGTTCACAAGTTCTCCAGTTGCGGGTTTCAGAGTGGCGGTGCCAGTGATGTTGGTCTGCGGGATCAACTGCGTGAACGAGATTCAAACAAGGTTTGGAAGCCGTGATGATCTTGCAAGGACAACCCTACCACTGGTTAGGCTGTCAGTGCAATAAGGATCTTGACCTAATGTCCTAAAGCGCTAGACGCTAAGACTCGGATGCAGAAGCGGCGGCAACAGGAGTCGTCTAGCAGAGACGACAACAGAGAGGACAGAGACAACGAGCAGAGAGCAAGAGCAGGTAAAAGAACTGGTCCCAATGACAAGTTAGATATATTGCAGGTAAAGAGAAACGGAATTAACTACTCACCTGGTCCCAATGACAAGAGGTCAAGATGAGGGACCAGGTGTAAACTACCTAGCTTATATACCGAAATATGAGTCGCATGAGAATAAAGAAAGATAATAGGGAACAAGGGGAAAACAATAGTAGTCCAGGTATGGAACAATACCGAGTCTGGAATGAGTAACTGTTGTGTTATAGAAGAACAAGCAAAACAATGAAAACAATGGATGGAATAGGTTGTGAAGACAATGTGAAAGAACAAGGACATGTGAGGCAACAAGGAGATGAGAAAGAACAAGGATGCAGGAGGAAATGATGTGAAAAAGTGAAACGGGTGTCTGGTAGGCGTCGATGTAACAAATGGCTGCTAAAAGGGGAATGGACGCTAAGGAAGGAAAAGATAGGGGGAAAAGCGGCACTTCATGACAGATCTTCTGAAGCAAATATTAGAATGTTGACTTTGGATCCCAAACACATGGAATAATACAAACTCTCTGAGACAAATACCAAAGAAGGTAGTTTTAGATAGAAAGCAGATGTATATTCACAATTTGTATGATTGGGTAGAATTAGTAGCTGCTAGGGTATATAAGGACTGAGGTTTTCATCAAGGATCTCCAGGCAATCCTTACTATTTTACAAGGAAATTGACCAACACCACTGAATGGCTAAGAACACAATCCTTGCGAACAGTATCTATGAGGCTCTGAAAAGCAGAAGCCTGATTGGTGGCATGCTCTAGGGTCTTTGGATTAGCTTTTGGAGAGACATTAGAACAGAATAGAACAATTTGTTGAACTTCATAACTGGACTATTTTGACTTAAGAACTTATTGAACTTAATAGATATCCAGCTAGACCGATTGGAAAGGCTAGTTGAACTTCCGAAGCATAGGGCTAAGGAGTTTGTTCTATTGACTGATTGGCAAGGTCTTTGGTTTGGGTAGACCACTTGGGGTCATTATTGTTACTTGGGTACTTGAACTTTGGGTATTCTGAACACTTGTGGGTTCTTCTGCAGTCGCTTTGAGGCTCAGAATGAACTTCTGCGGCACACAAACACACATCACTCTTCACATTTCTGAACTTATATCCTTCCTACACATCTATACAAAACCTTATACACATACTCTCCACGCTTTAGACAAGTGCAGAGCTTCATTTAGTTTGTAGAGGAACTTGTTTCGATTTTGTGTTGAATCCGGACTCCCAGACACATCGGACTGTAGCTATGCATGTACCGTAGCTATGCACGTACCGTAGGCCCACATCTTATCTATCGTTTCAGATCTACATCTATGATACCTATGTACTCCTTTTATAGTAGTTACAGCCACGCCTGTACAGTATATAAGTCCTGCTGTTTCTCTGCAATCCCCAGTACTTTTATCCCTCTCGTTGTGCCAGTTTACACCTGGTTCCTCATCTTGACCTCTTGTTGTTGGGACCAGGTGAGTAGTTACTTCTGTCTCTTCCTTTATCTGCAATGTATCTAACTTGTTGTTGGGACCAGTTCCTTGATCTGCGGTGCCCTGACTACGTTACTCAAACTTGCCCTCCAGTGCCTGCAATACGAAGATCACATCACAAAGCTTCCCTTGTGGGCTTTCTTTGTGACTTGCAGCACCAATAGCACATCTTGTCAACATCTTACCACATCAACATAGGTTAACGTTCATCTGTCATAGATAACCTGTGGGCACTGACAGACCCAATATCAGATTATTGGGTAACCTTTGTATCAACTCAGCAATTGACCATTGATAATCTTATAAATGCAATGAACAGAAATCCAGAGGACAGCTCGAGGATATCAGTGTTACCTCCCACTAGAACTCTCCATGCACATTTACTGGTGCATGCTGGCAGGAAACACATCAACTGGAATCAAAACAATTTACATCTCTAAGCTTTTTCAATACCCATCATACTCTCTACAATCAATCACCCTTATCAATATACATGCCTGCCACCTGGAGTCACATGCCATTGCCCATTGGGCATGAATATTTTTCATTATCCACCAGATGCTTGGTCAACATGGAAGTGTTGCATCCATCAACAAAGGCCTTGTGCCATCATTCTTCTCACTTGATAACTGGTATTCAGCCCGTTGCTTGTGGCTTTCATATAAGATGCAGCATTGTGTGTAGCGTCCGCATATCAACTCTTCAGCCAACTTCAGCCTCTCTGTGTCCTTCTGTCGATGGCTTACACTGCTTTGCATGCCTCCAACTGCAGTACACACCTTGACTCCCATGCCAGCCACCATCAGTCAGTTCATAATGGCGTTAGAATATCTCCTCAGGCACTAATCAAGGTAGTCTTCTCTGTTCATGGAGACCCAGGGCAATATCTTTCACAACTTGTGGTGGAGAGGGTGTCTGTTGTTTCTTCAAAATCTTGGCCCAGGAAAGGAGAGATGGCAATGGGACCAAGTCAACATTGAGCATCTGAGGTTGGTATCAGCCAACCTCTATGGACATTACTGGGTTCCTATTCTGGCCATTGATGTGGTGTAACATCGTCTACCCTCTGTTGTCTTTCATAATCTTCAGTCTACCTCCAGGAATCATCTTCAAAACTAGGCTATCTATCTTATTCTTAGGAGGTGTTTTATTATCGGTCATTTAAAACCCCTTAGTACAACTTACTCAATTCATCTAGTCCATTTTGTTATCTCTGACCCTTTCTATCTGGATAAAGGCATCCATCTGCAGAAAGCGAGCCTAGGGTCTTAAAGACACACAGTACTTCCCTTGCATTCACAATGGGCAGGCTGTTGGACCAGTTTTGAATTTCCATTTTCCAGACTGATTAGTCACAAGCGCTCTGGAAGCCTAACTCAAAGTTACAGCCTGAGCAAGTTCACTGTTCACCCATTCCCTTCTCTCAGAACCCACCAGTTTACCTCGTCCACCACCATTTGCATCTTTACTGAAGATCCCAGCTAGGGTATCTGATACAAACAAACCTCTTCTACGTTCAACTTGACAGTGGTGTCGTTACAGCCAGTGCGTTCAGCGCATTTGTGAAGGCTCAAAACTTGACCCTTGTGACTCTTATGGATCAACAGAGGTACTTCCAGCCCCGAAAGGGGGCAGATGGTTCGATATCAATTGATCATATCCGCAGGGGCTCATCATATTGTAGAGGATTTCCTAGTATCGAGAAGTGATCATTTTTGCAAATACAGGTAGAGATTGTGGACAACGGGAAGCATTTTCAACACCCTTTAGGTGGATATGTAATAGAGTATGTAAAGCGGTGCAGCAAGGGCAGCTTAAGCACAATCACTTTTTATCAACGTTTAGGCTGCTTGATAAGTGAGCCTTTTGTTGCCACATGACATGTTGTAGAGGTACAGAAAAAGAGCCGAAAGGTGGGGGGAGGGGGCTGTGGTAGTGGTAAAAAAAAGTCTTGTTTGCTTTAAGTTCTAAACAAACAGATGGCGCAATGTTTCTTCAATCATGTGACCAAAACAAATTAGGATACAGGCCAAGCCGAGTCAAAAGACTTTCCCTCGTGACTCCCCCACCACCACCAGACAGAGTTTCTTGGAGAACCAACAGACAACCCAACATTTTCCTTGGACCAAGATGGGTGAGCATTCGAAGAAGAGATGGGAAGTCCAGGCACTCCAAACGCTCGGTGAGTATGTGACAACATGAAAATTGTGTAATACTGACCACTGATTTCCTGTTGTAACAGCAACAACCCAATATTTTCTGGACGCAGGACTATCGTTTGTTGTATTTAGATTAGTTTTTTTTTTTTTTTTGAATCTACCATTTATATCCCGGTGCCCGATCGCAGTCCGGGCCCAGCACTATCTACATACATGCGCGTCACGCCCATAATAAAACAATGCTAGAGTTCCCCTCCACTACGTTATATAGGCCCACCGCCCGAAGCCAGCAAGCAGAACGAACCCACTGCGCCGAGCGCCTGTGGGCAAATAGGGTAGCTCCACCGACCTGGTACACCCTAGCGCTACAGCCCTTTAACAACCCGCGGCCTATGCCCGGCTGCAAGTCCCGCGCCACCCCGGAGGGTCTGCTGAGCACCTGATCCAGGCCAGCGTTGCTCATCCCACTCCAGCTCTAGGGAGCTGGTTCCTCATTGCAAACGTTCGTGGGTTGGCATCGAGGAATTTAACAAGGTCCCCCAGATATCTGATGGGCCCCGTACGTGCTGCCTGTGGGCAGCGGAATAGCACATGCACTGCCCAATCACAGTCCGGACCCAGTACTATCGACATACATGCATGTCACGCCCATAGTAAAACAGCACCAGAGTTCGCCCTTCCACTACATTATACAGGCCCGTCACCTAAAGCCAGTGAGCAGAACGAGCCCACTGCGCAGAGTGCTTGTGGGCATGTGGGCAATTCCGTCGACCTGGTACACCCTAGCACTACGGCCCTTTACCAACCCGTGGCCTATGCCTGGCTGCAGGTCCCGCGCCACCCCTAGGGGTCTGCCAAGCACCTAATCCAGGCCGACATTGCTCATCCCACTCCAGCTCTAGGGAGCTGGTTCCTCATTGCAAACACTCCCAGGTTAGCATCGAGGAAATTAATGGGGTCCCCCAGATATCTGATGGGCCCCGTACGCGCCGCCTGGGGGCAGCATGGGTTTCAGAGGGTGATGGCTGGATACCCCCAGTATCTAGGTTTGAACTAGTGCCTTGAGAGGCCAAGGAAGAGCAAGGAACATGATTGATTCTATTACACACTTGCATACTACACATTGTCATTATCATCAATCCCATAAATGCAATCCACATTATTGTTGCCCTGGAGATCTCAATGGACTCTTGCTAAGGCTATATATAGTACTCGATATATACATTGATATCAAGGGAATTGCTCGATGAGTGGTCCGTGATCAATGCAAATGACCTCTGCACCTTGCCACCAATCCTCCCATTCTAGCTCTGCTGTGACCCATTGAGAGCCCTGTGCCTTCTTCTCATCACAGTCAGATGGAATCTGTGAGTGTAACCTTGTAACAAGCATCATCTCCAACAGCTTTACTGCTAAGACATAGTGTTTAGCTGAGTGCTCGGGTTGGCATCAAGGAGGTTAACAAGGTCCCCCAGATATCTGATGGGCCCCGTACGCGTTGCCTGTGGGCAGCGGAACAACACATGCAAGCAAGTCTCGAGGGCCCGCCCACACCTGCAGTCTTCAGATTCCGGAATATGGAACCTGCGATTGTACTCTCCTACTGGAGCGTGATTTGTGATGCACCTGACAACCCTTGATGTAAGGGAATCGGTGCGACCAATATGTGGAAGCCATGTGCCCCCACTGGTGTACTTGGGCCGAAGGGGTTTGCCCTTAAGGTCATTCAGTTCCAAAAACTGCCTGCCCCTGTACTTTGCCTCCTGGAAACGCGTCACCCACGCGTCCTGGCAAGCGTCCATAGCCTTCTTACGAAGGTAGTCAAGGGATGTCTGTGGTGTGCTTCCCGCCCCGACAGGGGGTAGGCCTTGCACAAACAGGTGGGCCGAGTGGTGCACCGACCACTTGGCATTGGAGGGGACCTCCACGAACTTGATCTCACGATCATCATCGTCAAAGAGCCACTCATTCAACGCCTTGCACACCGCCAAGGAATGGGCCTGGCCTGAGTGCAAAGACGGGTCCACAGCTCTCTCAGCCGCAGCTATGGAGTCTGTGAAAACTGTGATGCGCTTATACGGCTCAGCCCCAGAAGTAACCCGGGTTACCGCAAAACGAATCACCACAAGCTCTGCACATGGAGCTAAAACGCGCCCCAAGGCGAGAGCCAAAGACCCTCTCTCCACCCACGTAGGCCTCAAACCCGGCCACCGACTGGTGCCGTGTTGAAGGGGGGACAGAGGCATCTGTTGGATTTCCACATACTCAGATCAGAAATTCGGACTTACGGTTTGCCTGAAATATAATAACATGACAGTGGCTTTGCAAGAGGAATAATGCAGTTGCCTTGGCCTGTTGGTTCATAGTTGGCTACTTGTTTCAGCCATAGCTTGCTCCCCTGCACATCAATTCACTAGTCATCTTCACTATTCAATTCGGTGTATTTGACTCTAATGTGGTGCCCCTACAACCTGCTAGTACCCTTTATTCATTCTCTTCTCTATTATTTGCTTTTTATCCCCCTGTTCCTATCTCAGAGCACTTTGGTCCATTTCGGCTCCTGCTCTCCCATTTTGCCCTGTCTTCACAGACACTGTTTGAACATCAATCCCTAACACCGTCATACAGTTATTTGTATGTTGATACCTCCATTTGTTCTGGTGCTATTATTTGGGTAGCACTGTCTGCTTTCTGATCCCATAATGTTGAGTATATATTACATAGCTGGCAGAGGATTTCCTCAGACTTCTTTCTGTGGGTCCCCTCTGCCAGGTGCGCTCTCTGTGTATATTTCATCTTCTACTGCTTTCATATGACTTTGGATCCCCCTCTGCTAGACTTGTGTGACTGGTAGCACCTCTAAGGGAGTTGCCTTTACATCCACTCATCAAACAACTGCCTTAATCACACAACAAGATCTTGACTATAGTATTGTCAAGACAACCCCAGATATTTTCAGTGCCTGATCTATGTGTACCTTCCCACTGATATCACAAGACCTACAGACAGTTATACACCGATGTCATCACTACTAGGCCATGTACCATACTTATAGACAGTTACCTTACAGATTCAGTACCAAGAATCTGGAGTGGATGGTTCCAGCATGAAACACATTCAACACAATTTATTGTGTTTGATTGCAGTGGTTCATAGGTGCACAGTAGAAGAACAAAGAACTGCAATTTGCTTCTAAGGTGTACATTTTTAGTGCCTTCTGTTTCAAAAGTGTCGCAATTGTCATTTCTAAGGTTGAATAGGGCTTCTTCTTTTTAGCACATGGGATGTCTTTTTTTTTTTTTTTTTTTTTTTTGAATCTACCATTTATATTCCGGTGCCCGATCGCAGTCCGGACCCAGCACTATCTATATACATGCGCGTCACGCCCATAACAAAACAGCACTAGAGTTCCCCTTCCACTACGTTATATAGGCCCGCCACCCGAAGCTAGCAGGCAGAACGAACCCACTGCGCCACGCGCCTGTGGGCAAATAAGGCAGCTCCGCCGACCTGGTACACCCTAGCGCTACAGCCCTTTACCAACCCACGGCCTATGCCCGGCTGCAAGTCCCGCACCACCCCGAAGGGTCTGCTGAGCGCCTAATCCAGGCCAACGTTGCTCATCCCACTCCGGCTCTAGGGAGCTGGTTCCTCATCGCGAACACCCCTGGGTTGGCATCGAGGAAGTTAACAAGGTCCCCCAGGTATCTGATGGGCCCTGTACGCGTTGCCTGTGGGCAGCGGAACAATACATGCAGGCAAGTCTCAAGGGCCCGCCCACACCTGCAGTCTTCAGACTCCGGAATGCGGAACCTGTGATAGTACTCTCCTACTGGAGCGTGATTTGTGATGCACCTGACAACCCTTGATGTAAGGGAATTGGTGCAACCAATATGTGGAAGCCATGTACCCCCACTGGTGTACTTGGGCTGAAGGGAGCACATGGGATGTCACTTTCACAGGGAGACTTAATGACTTGTCACCCACTTGCCTATTTGTGAGGTGGTTTGAATTTGACCTGTCTCAGCTGATACAAAGCAGTCAACATCAAGTCCCTGAGACCTCTGCTCCAGAGGAATGACTGCCCTCCATTTTAATGGGAGAGAGACATAGTATGACGCCTATTTCCTCTGTCAGGGCTACCATCATCCTGCAACAGAAATGACTTATCTACAAGCCGGGCAGAAGAGTCATGCTCCATGTAAGTAGGTCACAACCTGAACCTAAAATTTACACCCAGAGCCAGACACAGGTTCCAAGGGCAGGCCGTTGTCCCTCAGCAACTTTAAAACCTAATTGTCCCATTATACCATCGTCTAGTAGTGTTGCAAAAATGCTTATGGTAGATGGCTGAAGGTATGGGGTATCCCTCATTGGAACAGGGTCAGGGCACTACTGTACAGTGGCCCCACCATTAGTCTTCCAATTGGAGGCTACCACTAAATATGGTCATAAGGCCTATCCGCAATGAGACCAACAGGTTCCCAGTGTTGATAGCCCTCACCCCGGTCTCAAAGAGGTCCCCATGAAGCAGAGGCGGGCCCCGTACGCGTTGCCTGTGGGCAACGGAACAATACATGCAGGCGAGTCTCAAGGGCCCGCCCACACCTGCAGTCTTCAGACTCCGGAATGCGGAACCTGCGATAGTACTCTCCTACTGGAGCGTGATTTGTGATGCACCTGACAACCCTTGATGTAAGGGAATTGGTGCGACCAATATGTGGAAGCCATGTACCCCCACTGGTGTACTTGGGCTGAAGGGGTTTACCCTTAAGGTCGTTCAGTTCCAAGAACTGTCCGCCTTTGTACTTTGCCTCCTGGAAGCGCGTCACCCACGCATCCTGGCATGCGTCCGTAGCCTTCTTACAAAGGTAATCAAGGGATGTCTGTGGTGCACTCCCCGCCCCAATAAGGGGCAGGCCTCGCACAAACAGGTGGGCCGAGTAGTGCACTGACCACTTGGCACTAGAGGGGACCTCAACGAACTTGATCTCTTGATCATCGTCTTCAAGGAGCCACTCATTCAACGCCTTGCACACTGCCAGAGAATGGGCCTGGCCTGAGTGCAAGGACGGATCTACAGCTCTCTCAGCCGCAGCTATGGAATCTGTAAAGACAGTGATGCGCTTGTACGGCTCAGCCCCGGAAGTGACCCGGGTCACCGCAAATCGTATCGCCACAAGCTCCGCACATGGAGCTAAAACACGCCCCGAGGCAAAGCGAGAGCCAAAGACCCTCTCTCCACCCACATAGGCCTCAAATCCAGCCACCGACTGGTGCCATGTTGAAGGGGGGACGGAGGCATCCGTAGCCACCACAATCCCCTCCGGGTCCCATCCGCACCCCATTCTTTGTGGGGGTCAGTCTAGCATTGGAGCTCCTTGGGGGAGCCCCACTTGGGACGATCAAGCAACTGGACGCTGCGGTGTCCATGTTTGGTAATCAAATCTCCAATCTCTGGGGCGAGTTGTCTAAGGTCTCAAAGTTGGGGGGCAGGTCAAAGCCCTGTGGGCGGTGAAGTGCGACAGAGCGCTCTGCTCATACCGGGATGAGCCTTTGCGCGAGTCGTGGGGGGATTTCAAGGCGGCCACTAGGGCTGCCAAACACGCCATCTTCGATAGTAAGATCGGAGAGGTTGCTGTCACCAATGCCAGACCATGAGACTTGATGTCGTGGATCCAGCAGAGGAAACTTCCGCCTATGGAGGCAATCTCGTATAGGGATCACCCATGGGCAATGCTTGAGGATCTGTGAGATGCACTTCACGGGACCTACAACTCAGCAGCGAGGAGGGAGACTGATCTCTCCTTCCTGGTAGATTTAGATCTGTTCCCCGAAAGGGAATGGAGCCAGTTCAGCGGGCTGGAAAGACAGGACGCTTTGCGTCTGTGTTCAAACCACTCTTCTCCAGGCCCTGACCATGTTACTTGGAGGGCGCTAAAGTCAGCGTGCGGGCAGGAGGCAAGCGCGAAGGCTGTTCTTTGCGTGGCTGATGCATGCATTGAGCTGGGCCTTTAAAGAGTCTACCACGGTGGTTATTCCGAAGCCAGGGAAGGACTCTTATAGTACGCCTAGGTCGTTTAGGCCTATAGTACTGCTCGATACCATGGGCAAACTAATCGAGATGATGATATCCAACCGTCTTCAATTTGACATGGTCAGATACAACCTTGTCCTTCCGAATCAACTCGGGGGGATCCACCAGCAATCCACTGAGGACGCAGGTGCTTACCTCACCCATCTGGCCTATGAAATTCGTGCTAGGAGGGTCTTGACACCACTCTCCTGTCTTATGTAGACGACGGGACTGTGCTAGTACAGTCCCCCTCACTTGATGATAACTGTCGGACCTTGGTGAAGGCTTATGGGCTGCTCCATGGGCTCTTCCGAGGGGCGGGACTTGTCTTGGAGCACGGGAAGACGGAAGCTTTCCCTTCCCTCGGGTGGCGGATGAGGTCCTGCCGGCCATTGATTTGGGGTATGAACCATTTACAGGTGCTACCCCATTGACGCCTAAGGTAATATGGCGTTACCTGGGATTCTATTTTGACCGGAAACTCTTATTTCAAGAGCATGTCCGGTTCTACTCCACCAAGGCCCTCACCACCATCCAGGCAATGAGGATGCTTGGGAATTCTATGTGTGGGCTATCTGCAACGCACAAACGGCTTCTCTACCGGGCGTGCGGGGTCCCTATTGCCACGTATGGATACTGGATGTGGTTTTATAATGGGGCTCGGTGCAAGGGTGTACTGAAGTTTCTTCGATTGATGCAGCGTAAGGCTGCATTGTGGATCTGTGGTGCGTTTCGTACCTCTCCCACGGGTGGGATTGTGGCCCTTGCAGGCCTGATCCCCGTCAACCTTCACCTCCAAAAGACGGCCAAGTGGGCCACTCTCAGAGGTTCCACCCTCATGGGCACACACCCTCTACAGGCGTTGTTCCCGTCATGTTTATCTCAGGGGGCGCAACACCACTCTCTCTCCATGAGTTCTCGGCCCCACCCACGGGCCAAGAAGATTGTGGGCTTTGTACCGGATATGGTGGCTACCATGCCTGAAGTTATGGAGTGGTTTGACCTAGTTGACAGGTTGGGCACTCCTGGAAACCGGATTCTAGATATATTCCCAGAGCGGATCTGCTTCAGCAAGTCCCCCAGAGCCTTGGATCAAGAGGCTGAGGGGGAAAGTCGGTCTGATCACCTAGATGACCTCCTATCAGAGTGCGAACGGGCACCCGAGGGGATTGTGGTGACAACAGATGCCTCCGTCCCCTCCTCATCACGTCACCAATTGGTGGCTGGATTTGAGGCCTATGCAGGGGGGGAGAGAGTCTTTGGCTCTCGCTTCGCCCCAGGGCATGTCCTAGCCCCAATGCGGAGCTGTTTGCGATCCGCTTTGCAGTGACCCGGATTATTTCTGGGCTGAACCGTACAAACACATCACTGTATTCACAGACTCAATAGCCTCGGCGGGACAAGCTGTGGATCCGTCATTACACTCAGGTCAGGCCCACTCGCTGGCCGTGTGTAAGGCGCTGAATGAGCGGTTCCTTGGCAATGATGATCGGGAGATCAAGTTCGTTGAGGTCCCTTCTAGTACTAAGTGGTCGGTGCACCACTCGGCCCACTTGTTTGTGCGAGGCCTACCCCCAATCGGGTCGGGCAGCGCACCACAAACATTCCTGGACTATCTTCGTAAGAAGGCCACAGACACTAGCCAGGATGCGTGGGTAACGCACTTCCAGGAAGCAAAGTACAAGGGCGGACAGTACTTGGAACTGAACGACCTCAAGGGTAAACCCCTTCGGCCCAAGTACACCAGTGGGGGTACATGGCTTCCATATATTGGTCGCACTAATTCCTTACTTAGGGTGATTAGGTGCATCACGAATCACGCCCCCGTGGGGGAGTATTACCGCAGGTTTCACATTCCGGAATCCGAAGACTGCAGGTGTGGGCGTGCCCTTGAGACGTGCCTGCATGTGTTGTTTTGTTGCCCACAAGCAACGCGTATGGGGCCCATCAGATACCTGGGGGACCTTGTTAACTTCCTCGATGCCAACCCAGGAGTGTCCGCAATGAGGAACCAGCTCCCTAGAGCTGGGGTCGGATGAGCAATGTCAGCCTGGATTAGGCACTCGGCAGACCTTAGGGATGGCACGGGATCTGCAGCTGGGCATAGGCCGCGGGTCAGTAAAAGGCCATATCGCTAGGGTGCACCAGGCCGGCGGGACTGCCCATATGCCCACAAGTGCTCTGCGCAGTGGGTTCACTCTGTTCGCTGGCTTCGGGCGGTGGGCTCATATAACGTAGTGGAAGGGGAATTCTAGTACCGTTCTATCATGGGCATGATGCGCATGTATATCGGTAGTACTGGGTCTGGACTGCAATCGGGCACTAGAATATGAATGGTAGATTCAAAAAAAAAAAAAAACAAAAAAACCAGGTCTTCCCTCTCTGTTTGAAATTCTCACTGATCACTCCCACTTAGAGTTTCGAAGAACTGCTCAAAACCCCAGCTGATGACAGGCCCGATGGGCCCTATACTTGTCCCACTTTTACTTCCTTTTAGGCCACTGACCAGGCAAAGCCAACACTCTCGCTGACCCCCTCTCCTGAATGGGTGCTCACCAAGTCACAGATAATGACGACAACCAACAGCAGATTGTCCCCAGACCCAAGATATTCCTGAAGGTTGCAGCAACAGGACAGGCTTCAGAACAGCGAGCAGAGGTGCTGGAAGGACTACGGGATCTGAAGTTGCAGGGCTGTTTCTGTTTGGTTAACAGACTGCTAGAATGGGAAGAAGACAATGGGTTAGTGTCCCATTGAGGCAGAGTTTATGTTCCCCCAGGCAATGAGTTGTGCAAGGAAGTAGTGCGCCAGTATCATGAATGCCCTACAGCACGCGCATGTATGTAGATAGTACTGGGTCCGGACTGCGATCAGGCACCAGAATATAAATGGTAGATTCAAAAAAAATTTAAAAAAAAAAAAAAAACCATACAAAATAAGTTATTTTTGCATTTGCTTTTTCTTATTAGTACTCGCTCTATTTCGCGTGGTTATCAAGGCCACTGAATGCTCCATTTGGGGCTGTGACTCAGATGGCTCCTGCCTTTGTCCTACTGTTGTTAATGTTGTCCCAGTTGTCACAGGCCTTGTCCCCATCACTGTACTCCATTCTTTTTCCTCTGTTCTTTTCCAGTAGAAACAGTTTTAGCTTGTATTTTGGGTAGTCTTATATCTTATAATACATGTATTCTATCCAATGTGCATTGAGTGATGAAAGAATACAAAAGAAAAAACCAGGGGAAAAATTGGTTTCAAACCATGGTTGACTGGGTTTGTTGGTTTGAAACCCGGACTGGGACCATGAATTTGGTTTCCAACCCGTCACACACTGGACCAGTTCAAACCGAACCCACCCGGTGGCAACACTAGCTCGCTCAAGAAAGACCGGCAAACCGGGAGTCCGAGACGGGTCCAAATCCAGATCCGAGTCCGAGATTCTGGACCAGACCTCCAGTCATTGGTCGCCAATCCCTCCACATCACCTCGTGCTCCCTTTCCCTCTTACCTCCACAACATGTACCCCAATTCTTTCATCCCACCCACTGTCCTGCCTCTTCTGCACTCATTATCAACACATAATTCATCATTTTAATATATTACAACCATGGTATCTGCTGCAGAATTGCCCAAGGTCCCCTGCAGATGTGACAGCTGCCCGGGAAACTTGATGCTGCGGTGGAAGCTTTGTGGGAGTGATCATAACAGAAACATGGGCAAGATCTATGTTAAAGTAAGTGTCAGAGTCTCTATCAGAGGATTCTTACTGAGCGAGCCCCAGTGTGACCACCGCCATGCAGATGGTGATGTCTGTTGGTACTGGGCCTGGGATCACAATTACCGGCCTGAATTGTTCATCCAGTCCCCAGACCCCTTGCAGGATGGTTGTCGCAGTCCTCCACCCCCTTCATATTTCTAAGCCACAAATACCTTTGTGTCGCCCCCACCTGTATCCTCACACACCTCTTTCCCCAGTACTTCTTTGCAGCCCTTCAAGCGCCCTGCTTGTCTGCACTCTGGCTGCAGCAAAGCTGTCAATAAAAACTGCCTTACTGGCTGTTGTCAGCAGCACTGTCGTGACAGTGGTAGATGCATAGGGGTCAGAGACCATTGTGTCAGTGGGACCTTGGCTACTCAACCAGCGGCATTGAATGTTGCTATATCTTCCCTTACATTTGAGGAGCCTTTTCAGCCCCAGTAAAAATCAACAAGTTTCTCGGGGTTTGTCAGACAATGAAAATGAAGTTTGCCGAGTGTTACAAATTGCCCCACTGTTCCTCTTGTTTCCTTGGTCCCCGGACTATTACCCTTGATTTACCCTTGATTCCACTTCATTCCATGTCCCCAGTATCGCATTATGGCTCCCTTGATGTTTCCGGCCATTCCGGATCACTCCATACCTTGTGTTTATCATTCCATATGATCTCCATCATGATATTGCTGTACTTGACATCCCTTGATTGTTCATCAGATTCTACCTGTCCCCTTTGATGTTCCACATTGTTCTTCATTGTTC
>JANHQD010003206.1:51874-70132 GCA_024721195.1 Marasmius sp. AFHP31
TGGTGTGGTCTGTCGCACCACAACCGTAGCAACGGTTACGCATTGCCCTCATGAAGTCTTCGCGGGTCTTGCCGTTACCTCCAACGGGGTTGGTATGGGTGGCATGAGTGGGGATAGTGGCGCTGATGGTGGTGGTGTGGGTCTCAGTGCGTTTCCGAGTGCTGAACCCTTCTGCTTCTAGGGCCCTTTCAGCTCTGCAGGAACGATCCTCTAAATCGTCCAAGTCCTTCGGGTCTCCCTGGGCTAGGTCCATCGTTACGAGGAGTTTCTTTACCTCCGGGTTGAGTCCACTTCGGAAGCGGATCATGAGGTCTGCATCGGAGAGGCCTGTTTTGGCCCCTGCGTCCCTGAAATCCTGACAGTAGAGGGTGACAGCCTTGTTCCCTTGCTTCATCTGCTCTAGCTCCCTGATGGCGTCCGCCTTCTCGTTGGCAGAGCCAAAGCGCACTTTGAACTGTTTCTCGAAGGTTTCCCACCTTCCTTCAAACGGGAATGCAACACTTTCATTGGTCATGGAGGTGTTGATCTGTTTCAAGTAGTTGGCCGCCCAGCGGCTGGCTTTTCCCCCTTCGCAGAACGACAAGGCGGACTGGATGGTCCTCCTGTGGTCCAACTTCCCAACGTCTGCTGGAGGGACTCCTGGCCCTGCCTTAATCCTCAACGCCTTCTGTTCTGTTGCCCAGTTCCTAAACATGGGCAGGAACCTGGCCACATCATCCGCATCACCTTTGAAGGCGGCGGGCTTTGCAATGACGGCTCCTTCATCTTTGTTGGCTTTGAAGGCGTCTCTGATGGCATCCAGCTGGGCCTGCTGGGATTGTTGCTGATTGACGAGGCGGGTAAGGAGGGATTCGAGTGTGGCACTGGTGGTTGCCTGAGTAGACATGCTGGATATACTGGAGGTAGTGGTTTGGGAGGTGTGTGAGTCGGTGGTTTCAGCTGGGGATGGAGATCGGTGTGAAAGAGCAGAGAGAGGTCGTGGAGTGGCTGGTCCAGAATCTACAGGAGTGGGTGGTGCAACAAACGGTAAGGCAGCGGAGGCTGTGAGATCGGTTTCTGGTTCAGGAGCAGGAGTAGGACTGGGGAACAGTAATGGGACTAGTTCTGATCTGTCGGAGAATTGTCGAGCTTGCGGGATCGAGTTTAAGGGGTCGGTGTGCGGGCAGGTGTGGAGTTCACAAAGTCTCCAGTTGCAGTTTTCAGGGTGGCGGTGCCAGTGATGTTGGTCTGCGGGATCAACTGCGTGAACGAGATTTGAACAAGGTTTGGAAGCCGTGGTGATCTTGCAAGGACAACCCTACCACTGGTTAGGCTGTCAGTGCAATAAGGATCTTGACCTAATGTCCTACAGCGTTAGATGCTAGGACTGTAGAAACAACGGGGGCGGAAGTCGACTAGCAGAGACGACGACAGAGACGGCAGAGGCAGCAAGCAGAGAGCAGGAACAGGTAGATAACTGGTCCCAATGACAAGTTACATAGATATATTGCAGGTAAAGAGGGAAATGGAATTAACTACTCACCTGGTCCCAATGACAAGAGGTCAAGATGAGGGACCAGGTGTAAACTACCTAGCTTATATACTAGAATGCAAGTCATGCAAGAATAATGAAAGATGATAGGGAATAAGGGAAACAATAATAGTCCAGGTATGGAACAATAACGAGTTCAGAATGAGTAACTGTTGTGTATAAAAGAACAAAGAGAACAAAGGAAACAATGGATGGGATGGGTTGTGAAGATGATGTGCAAGAACAAGGATGAGAGAAGAAATGATGGAAATGATGAAGAAAGGGGAACTGGGTATCTGCCGCGGACGTACACGGCACTGCCACGGACATACACAAGGAAAAGATAGGGGAAAAAGCGGCACTTCATGACAGCTTGTCCACTTCGTCTCTACACCCAGTACACTGTGTTAGATGTTCTGCACAATGCAAGACCTTCTCCCTTCGACTTCTTGACCCTAGATGAGGTGGCCTGAGAGGCCTCAGACCTTAGGCTAGTTCTTGACACCCACTCAGCAGACCTGGCAATGTGGTTGGAGCAGGTAGTTCGATGGGAACAGGGCGCAGCGGTTGATTGTCCTTACGACGTTCCGGGTGAAAGTACGTACTACATACGTCTCAGTCTTGGGTTGCATCTCATTAACGATTCTTCAGCAATCACACTCGCCAGCGTAAAGAAGGAGCTGGCAGAGGAGGAGCATCAGAGAGAGGTTGCCGGAGAAAACCCGTCGAACTCGACATCAACACTCAGTGGTCTGATTATCAAGGCATTGGAAATAGAAGAAGTCCAGTAGGCATCACATCGGAGCCTTTGATTTCCATTTCTCTGACGATTTCTATCTAGGCGTTCTCTCTCTATGACCGTTAACGGAAGGAATAAACTCACGCCTCTCCAGGAGCAGGGCATCCAGGTCCGACGTACCTCCCTCCTTCAGCGTATCAGACGCTTCCGAGATGCTCTCCTCGTTCATATACCTTCCCTGCGACGTCTTATCGAGGCAGAACCTGCTAGCGAATTTTCCCAACCAGAAACCATGAAACTTTTCATTCCGAGCTCACTCAGTGCTTCATTGCGTGCCACCATTCTTCCGCTCGAGGTAACCGCTTTGGAGGACCGCCTTCGTTTTGCGCAAGCTTACGAATCGCTCAGCGACCTTCGTACACAGCTTCGCACATGATCGGTTGCATACAGAAATAAGGGTCGATTAGTGGCATCACATGGGATGTATACGAGAATGCGCACCCTTCAGGATAAGATCGAGGTCAGGATAAAGGGTCTGACAGCAACGTACCGTGCAGCATGGGCTGCCCTGGTAGAGACCCGTGGG
Source organism: Marasmius sp. AFHP31 (assembly GCA_024721195.1). Taxonomy (NCBI): domain Eukaryota; kingdom Fungi; phylum Basidiomycota; class Agaricomycetes; order Agaricales; family Marasmiaceae; genus Marasmius; species Marasmius sp. AFHP31. The sequence continues at coordinate 54,710 of JANHQD010003206.1, forward strand.
GAAGGTGATTGGATGCGGCACCTGAAGGTGCTACGGGATGATGATATCCGAGGAATCAGCGAGAGGGTTCTCAAGGATTCGGAGAAGGAGGACTATCGTCGAGCTCAGGAACAGGCTGGAATCAGTGCTGAAGCGGTGGATGACATCTTGGAGAACGGAAATGCCCCCACCAAGCGGTTCAATCCTGTATTATCGTTGGGCCAGAGTAAGTATGTGTTATCCTGGATTTGGTATACCCATTCTTCGGTTGTTGGGACGAATGAGGTCGGACAAGGGTCTAGCTTCGAGGAGATCATTGACAGTGAGCCTTCATATATCATTCTGATGGATTGCGGCAAGGCAAATTGGTGGGAGGGAACTATCGGGAAACGAACGGGACTGACACCGTGGTTAGAAGAGGGTCTATCAGCATACGCCAGCGAGCGAGCCAGACACTGGTCATCAGTCTGGTTCACTGTACGTGAACGTGCAAAGGCCATCCTACGTTACGTGACAAATCCACTCAGCGATGCATTGATGCCAGCCATGCCGGAACTGGAGGTCGAGGTTGAGCTCGAGAATGAGGAGGATGAGTATATAGAGGGGGATTTCGATGGCTGAACCAATGTATTTCCCGATATATCATTCATTAACAAAGTATTGTAACTGTGGATCCAGCTGGGTCCAGATCATTGATGATCACGGGGTGGAACCGTTAACGAAGCAAGACCTCTGGCCATTAACGACCGTAAGCATTAATGAAGGGCAAGGACGGGAAGGAGCCCCCGACCGTTAATAAGGGAAGAGTGGTACCGTTAATGATAGCGAGCGTAGATCCCAAGCTTGAACGTTAATGAAATTTGGAGGTAAAAAAAACTCTCGACCGTTAACGATAAGAGGGAGAAACGTTAACGGTGCGAGCGTAAATCCTAAGCTCAAACGTTAATGAAGGTGGAGAGAAATGAGCTCCTGACCATTAATGAACGGAATAGGGCGGAACATTAACGTTGCGAGCGCGAGACTTGAACTCGAACGTTAATGAAGATTTGGGAGGGGAAGGGGTTCTGACCGTTAATGAGGGGAAGAGGCTGGTTCATTAATGAAGGGGAGGAGCTGGGAGGGGGTCGAGGACCATTAACGATATCGAGCTTGGATCCCGACCTCAACGTTAATGGAGGACCAAGAGGGAAAGCGGCAGCGTACCAGGTAGGGAAGCGGACCATCAATGATAAATGCTATAAGGGACCGCACGCCAAACATCATGATTATTTGGGACACAATTACTGGAAACATCATGATTATGCTACATGGAGTGTTGCTACCCCAGAGGTGGAAGGGGTTGGGGACAACGTTGCGCCCGCCTCCTGAGATTCTGTTCGGAGAAGGAAAGGCAATTGAGTGGCGAGTCTTTCGTCTGCCTTTGTCGTGAGAACCGGGAGTGTTCTAATTTGCGTTCATCAGGCTACTCGACCACCATATCGCGGAGATATAGTAATAATATCTCTACAACGCTGCGCAGGCCCTAGTCTGTTGCCAAACACCGTGAAAAATTCCTGAGCAACTACAAAGTCTGCAACCGGACGTACTTTTCTTATTATCATGGACCCTTTAGATCATCTCTCTACGCTCCTTTATTCTTGTATTATCAAACCATGCACCCTTCCTGACTACATCATTGCTTCCACACCCAGCCTTGTACATACCATCAAGTATGCAACATGTGATAGATATCCTTCCGTTCTCATGTGACCGTTTCGCCCATGCGGATTCTGAAGCGAGTTACCATGTTCACGGTCATAGAACAGGCTCAGAACGCGAGTGCAGTGGCAGGACCTTTAAATGCTTTCGCACGTTCGGGTATTCATTGGATATGAACATCCGACCTGACTTCCGCGATTTTCGGCCACGTGCTGCCGGCAGTTCAGGCGGTATATTTTGACCGGCCCTCAACAACTTGAACCGTGACGCGATGACTCTGCGATGACTGGTTCATTCTTTGTCCATTGTTCTCACTCGCAGCGTGGGCCCTTGACTTCAATCATGGTGCCCTTTCAGTCAGTGCATTGTCCAGCTATGGATATATAAACTCAGCAGATTTTGCCCTTTCTCCCCTCCATCGCTCATGGACCACCATCACCTACCGAACGTGCTCGCTCACGAGGTTTCTCGAGGGGCTGGATATCCTCTTCTCGTGAACGAACAAGCAGTTGCTGCACTGGTCGTTGCGAACTTTTTTCTCTCTTTGTTGGGTGTCGTAATTGGACTGGTGAGGCTCGTGTTGTTCGATGGATCCTTTTCTGGTGCTCACGTTGGTGAATCAAGTGGCTCGTTATAGAGTTTGCAAGGTGCGGAAAGTCACTCTATCTCTAGGATTCACTTGGCTCACAACACGCAGTCGACCCAGGAACGCCAGCATTGAAGACAAAGGCACAGAAGCTGAAGACACGACACGCTCTCAGTCAGTTCAAACTTCCCCGATTTCATTTTTCACTCGAAGGAACACCCCGAATTCCAATGTTGCCATTCCCGATGGGCTTGCTGGTGTAGCCGTACCTGGCCATGAGGAGGTTGCATCGTCCATTGCTCACCGTTTGGCACCAGGTGGGTCTTTCTGTCACTTTCATACCACATCTATTGCATTCACTATGTCTGTCGTTCAAAATCACCTTCAGTTATCCCAGACAATACCACACAAGCCGATGCGGGAGGGGAAACAGACGTGTCTTTGGTGCCTAGTGCGTCGTTGTCATCTTCCATCCCAAACCGTGATCTGACGAATTAATTGTTACTTCTCAGCGCCCACATCAACGACAACGCCCACCAATTCTGAAGCTTCCTCAAACACTCAGATCAGGGCCGCGATGGAAGAGCCCAGTCAATCTTGGCTCACAATATCAGCAGAACCACGGCCGAATCGTGCGGTTGCTTTGAGTTGGCCAAAGGTGCAGGTGGAAATCAAAGCTCCTCAAGATACAACGAGTCAGGCGGGAACGTTTATCTCTCCTGAGGCTGAGGCTGGACCCTCAATGCTCAATCGTTCGAGCCCTGTGCATGTTTTGATTGACGATCGTTAAATTCCCAGTCTTATTTTCTTCCCACTCACAGGCCGACGCCGTGGCACCCGCTGGCAGAGAAAGGGATACGGATGGACCATCCTCCCCAGTGGACATTTTGGCTTTGTCAACGGATTTCCCAACAGCAAGACTCTCAGCGTTCGAGAAACCCAAAGTGACATCTTCTCTTTCGCCGAACACGAAGCCCGCCCCGAGCCCGGATTCAGCGAACGCGTATGCAGATACGGCAGATATTGCCCCCAGCTTTACGAACAGTACGTTGTCTATTCACGTTAGTGAGCACGCTACGAGCTCATAATTGTGATGGTTTAGGCTCCTTAGCGGCTGGGTCTTCCGGTAAGGAAGTGTCTTTGACACCCCCAGTCATTGGTGAGGCTGGGTCTTCAAAGGTGAGTAAAACATCGAGTCTTGCAGACACTATCATCGTTCTCATGAGGTCTTCTTCTTTTCATTGTATAGAAACGGGTCGAAACGAATGTCGACGAACCACCGAGCCAATCGGTGCCAGTGGCATTCCCAACATCAGCATCGTCTGAGAATCCTGGAACGACTGCGACGTCATGGAACCCGGACTTGGCGAAGGCTCTGAATTCTTTGTCCCAGTCGCAGCTCGATATGGACTCAGAGTCTTCAAATCCCGCCAAAAGTAAATTTCTTCGTGTCACGGTGGATATCATCGAATACTAATGACGTGCTGCTCCATCATTAGGTTCTACGACTGTTGGCTCATCTGACTCTGACACTGCTACGACTGCAACATCTACTCCCAGCACGAGTTCATCTGCACCGTCCATTGCCACTGGTGGCGGTTCACCTTCGCCTACACCATCTTTATCTTCGCTTCGAGCCCCTGCTGCTTCAACTTCGGGCTCAATCTCAACAGTTATTTCTCCCGTACTCGTGCCGTCGACCATTTCTACCGACAGTAGCGAAAGTGTGGAAACCGGCAAGGATAAAGGGAAGGAAAAGGAAAGGGGCTCTGGGTCGTCAAGTTCAAGCAGCCCTTCCATCGCTGTTCCAGTCAGCTCGCAAGCTACTCTGAGGCCTGTAGTTGTTTCGAAACCGGAACGGGCAACTACACTGATAGTGGCTTCGGCCACGGTGTCTACCACAGCTGACGATGTCTCTGCTACGTCTTCCACCTCCATCTCCGGTCAGGGGAGCGATAGTAGAGAATGTGGCTTCAACTTCCCTCAGTCGTCTTCATCATCCTCGTTTGGTTCGAAAGGTATGTTCTCTCCCCCGTTTCTTGTTGATTGTGGGTGCTCATACGTTTTTTCTTCTTCAGGTCCGTTTATGTCGACATCTCCTTCAACAAGCACCAGTATCCAAGATCAAGGCAAGGGGAAAGGAAAACAGCGCAAGTTACCTGAGCAATCTAACCTATACTCTGGCGCATTCACGTTCTGATGTCCGGGGGAAACATCGATGGGTCTTTTTGGTGTTGCTCGGGAAGATGGTATGACTCATCTCATTTTATGTGTGTACATCTGATAGATTTTCCCTTAGCTACCGGGCCTTCTGGATCCTCGATACCATCTCTGACGAGCGGTTCGCAGAATGTTGGTGGCATCCAGAGCGATGAGAAAGGCAAAGACGGAGGAAAGCAGTTCGAGCATCCAGCTTCATCCAGCGACGCCTCGGACGGTCTTGGTGATGGGTGCCTCTTACTAACTTTTGGTATATGGATCATAGGGCTCACCTTTCTTATCTCTTTGTTTCTCCTCTTGTCTTTTGTCCCAAATTTTCAGGCTCAACGGCATCGTCCTCTGCTCGCCCCCCTTTCTCTACAGCTGCACTAACGATGACGCGCACCCGCCCCAATCTTAAGACTACCAATACGAAACCAAACTGCAACCCGAACTCAACTGCGTCCAGTACCCTCAAACCAACCACCGTCATTACTCCTGCTTCTGCGAACGTGACCTCAAACCCAAACACCACCGCGAACTCCAAAACAACTGCATCCTCCAGCACCTTGGCTGAGGTTTGGAGGACGATCGACTGGTCCAAGCTGTTGCACGTACCCGATTGCCGTGTCTCGAACTCAGATGCGTTCGACTTTGCCTCTCCACCACCCGGTATTCACACGCGTGCGACTTTTCACCCATTTCCAGAGTCGATGTCACCAGTATCCTTTGATCGTACTCATAGCACCCTATTGACATTGGCCTCTTTTAGAGATGCTTGCTGGCATTGGAAAGGGCAGGGATTTGAACCTCGACCTGCAACTGGAGAGGGTCTCGGATCCGGGTCCACTGAGGGTGGCGGCGTCTATCTCGGTTCTGGTCAAGGATCCAAGGGCTCGACTTCGACCCTGGGTTCGGGGAGTTCGGCAACGGTAGAGCCTGGAGAGGTTGTTGCCACCGGCTCTCGTACAACAGATGGAACTCGAGAACCACCTGCACCGTCTCCGATCACGTCTTTAAATCGTGGTGTCACGGGTGGTGCAGAGGATGTTTCTAGGGGTTTCATGGTTGGAACTAGGAGTGGGGGCGAGGATGGGCCAGTCGGTCAGCAATTGAGCACCAGGTCGTCGGCGGGTACAATGACTGTGTCTGCTCCTACTTCAGTTCGCGATGTGCCGCCGGTGTCATCGTCTGGACCTAGATCACAGAGCACAGCCTCATCATTGATCCTGCCTCTGCCCTTCGTGGCGCATACGAGTTCGGCGCGAACGACTGCTCAATCTGGATCATCGAATGTCTCCTCTGTGCATGTGCCAGAACTTGCAGCCTCAGACTCTGAAGTTCCCAAATCTGGATCCAAGGTCCATGGGGCTGATTCTGATCCTGGTCCTGGGGAAGGGTCTTCGGTTTCTGTGTCTGGTACGACGAATGTCACCCCACCTCAGGCAGGGATACCGTCTTCGTCCTCAAAGCAATCCAGTTCTGGGTGCACAGGAATCATGAGTAGTGTCCGTGGTCTTCCTGGGGAGCGAGCGAATGCTTGGGGCCTCGTGTCCGGTATGGGGGTCGGAGTTTCCATGGGTACAACTGCGACGCCTGTGCCTGCTGCTACTTCAACATCAACTGCAGAAACGGGTCACGGTGGCTCTTTGTCGACGCCATCGACACTGTCTGCTTCGCCGTCTGTCAGACATACGGGTACGGGTACTGCCTCGACGGTACTACAGGCAACACGAACAACTGCTCCGGTTCCCGTTGATAGCCAAGCTCAGCTCCCAACTCGGCCTCAACCTCAACCTCGACAGACGGATGGTGCTTCTCCAGCGCCAGCTTCTGGAGATTCAATGGCGGTTCTTTCCACCACGGCTGCGCCGAATTGTGTTCCCTCGTCAAACAGACAACCATCACAGAATGCGAGTAGTAACCAGGCTGAGAGAACAACTGCCCCGTTTGGGAGCCCTTCACCGAGTGGAAATAGATCTAAGCCTACGATCACCTCAAGGCGAGCTCAAACTGCGTCCGTTGGTGATCCAGCTGTCACTGCAATGCCACCAGGTCGGCGTGCCTTTGCAACTTTGCGTCCCGCTGTGAACACTCCTCAGGCTCGCGACGTTGATTAACTATCTCCGAGCCCCGCTACCACCAGCTCACATCAGACGACTATCCGGCCTTCGTCTACGTCCACCACCACCACCACATCCACCGCTGCCATTCCCTCTAAGGAACGGAAGAACCTTCCTGCGAAATGTATCCTCCCTGGTGACGATGGTACGGACAACGAGTGTTGCATTTGCCACGAGGCCCTCTTCGACGGAGGCCCGTTTGACAAGTTCGATATCGATCACGATGTGAAGGCTCTGGAGGACGCGTTGGGATTGGTGTGGTGTAGGAAATGTTGGAAGAGTTTGCATCGGGGATGCTGGGATGGATGTGAGTACCGAATCTGTTGATTGGATGGCTGACTGATTGACTCTGTTTTAGGGATGAGGAGGTGTACAGGTATAGAGGGGAGGACGTGTCCGTTGTGTAGGGCTAAAGTCGGATAGGCGTCTGTATCTTTAGGTGGCTGGACTTGCTAATTCCTTCCAGGGCTTGAATTTGTTTTTTCCCTTCTTGGATAATTAGACTCCGTTTCTCGGGGGCATATGTTGTACTCTAGCTGTTTGTAATCATCGTAATTGTAATTTCTTGCTATCAATCGCTCAGTGTGCATTCCCTAAGTCTGGCAATGAGAGCCTCAGACACGATGAGTTGGGGGCCGGTCAACGCGTGTCGTGCCCGGGGCAAGATTGTCACCGCCACCTTTCTGCCTACGTCTATGGCCCGTACTCGAAAATACATCATGGAGTGGTGGTCGATCGCCGTGGAATGAAGATACCTCACATACATACCGCGAAAACTCGTCAAAACCATTCCAAGCACCGCCCCAGAGGCTGGTCAGCCGCAAATGAGACCCGGATCCCGAAGAACGGTCAGAGCTGAGCGATTTCCTCCTCCAAGTCACCAACTACAGTCCTTCGCCAACAGAAGACCGCGGTGTGAAGCAAAGCTTAGGGCAGGTCAAGAAGGAGACTTACAGCGTGCTTCTCGCTCTCGGTAAAATCCGAGGGCTGTCAAACTCTATCTTCGACTACCATCACAGAACTACAGTGAGTACAATGGCTTTTTTTTCGCAAGATTCGACTTACTGACATTGGGCACTTTTGGAGGGTGAAGACACATGCTCGTTCTACACATCATTGTTAGGTGACAGGGCCTGAGCCAGACGATGAACTCACCAGACCAGGTGAGCCTTGTCTACCCATAGAGAAAAAGCACTGGCGGAGACTCATTCTTCTTTTTATGGTTGTTTTGTGAACTCGTTAACCACGACTCATTAGACATCGTCTTCGATACCAACAGCTATGGTACACACCACTCAGATTATTGGGCGGAGTGTGGCAGACGCTGAGAATTCAGTACTTGCTGCTACTGGGTATCCCTTAGCACCAGTCAAAAAATGTTCCTGCAGAGATCTGGACAGAGATTTTTGGAATGACATACCCAAAAGCAGATCTTGAAAACGAGAGACCTATCGAGCCCGCCATTCGCAGGCTTGGTCTAATATTGGCCTTGTCGTCAGTCTGCCGGCGTTGGTGATACACTTGTCTATCTTCGCCATTCCTTAGAGAGACTCAACCAACTCGTCCAGCTTTTTATCGAACGGTCGAGAAATGTCCCCCTCAACCTTACGTTCGTTTCTGGATCAACCCTTCTCGATTGTCATCTTATTGACCTGATACTCGAGACACTCACTAAGCACGCAAACCGATGGACCAGCGTCGAATTCGTCAACTCCATTCCATTCATTTCTCACTCCGCCTTTCGCAACGTTAAGCAGGAGCTATGTTCCCTCCGAACCCTCAATGCCCACCATAACCCCAATCTCGTTCTTGACTTGCTTGGACATCCTCCATTGCTGAGGAGCCTTAGCTTCTTTCACGAAGGCGGTCTATTGCAAGCTGCCCACGCCTCCTGGGAGCACCTTTCGTCTCTCTCTATCATGGCACCTGGCGATGTCGCGTCACTGCCCGATCTCTTGCGCTTGTGCACCGGGGTTCGACATCTGAAAGTCGTAATAGCTGGTAGCGAGCAAATGGACCGTGCTCGTTTCTCGGACCAATCATCCCCCGTGCCACGCACATTTAGCAAGATCGAATCGCTATCCTTCTCTTGTTCGTATTGGTCTCTTGATGATACCGCATCACTAGCATTCCTTCGTAGCATCACACCCCCTCGACTCGACTCACTTGAGTTGAGGGGTATCTCCTGCCTATTCGACAGTCCTGAGAACCGGACTGAAAATCACTTTTGTGATCTTATCGCCCGATCGGAATGCGACATCACCTCCCTTTCCCTCACCCATTTTCACCGTACCTCCGATGCTCAAGTTATCCAGTTGCTTAAATTGATGCCTAAATTGAAAGAACTGCATGTCGAGGAGCAAGAAATGGGACCGTTCTTCTAGCCTCACACTCCTCCCAGTAATCACATCGTGACGTCGAGATTTCTTACCCGACTGGCCCAGCGCGGAAATGGAAACGACGATTCTCACAAGACTCTCGTGCCTCTCCTAACAGACCTGACGCTCGTCGTTCAAGTAGGTGACTTTGATGTCGAAGCATTTAGGAGCGTTCTTCTGAGCCGATCTCCACTGTTCACTGACAGTGATAGTATTGGGAATGCTTCCGACTTAGACTGTCTTCGTGTAGCTCAAGTCAAGTTTACTGAGGTCGAGAGGGTCTCGGAACGTCTGGACGACTTGACGAAAGATTGTTGGAATCGGTTCGGGGTGTGGGTGTCTATTGTGAACAGAGATGATCCAGATTTGCTTTACCTGTATAGTATCTTGCCTTGATTATGGTACTGCTAAGGCGTATAGATCTAGCTTCGCTGCCGTTTTTACCTTCGTTGTCTGGCTCACAGCACTCCCGCCCAAACCGTGTTCTCCATCTTTGATCTTGAAGTAGAGTACCTGTAAAAGTGACTATACTAATACAATAAAACTAGTTCAATAACTCGTTTTCGATGAAACATGGCGCTGAGCTTATGGAAACGACGATAGGTGGGTGTTATGGGTATCAAAACGTTAAGGGTAGGTCGAAACGTGAAATAGTCGGGCTGCCGGCCAATGCCGGACTCTAGGCACCTTCCTCGAGTTGCAACCCCCATGTTCTCTTCCCGCAGTACAATCTGGATCGGGTCTCAACCTTTCACGGACAACTCATCTCTTACTAGTAACCGGATTTGTTGCCAGAGATCTTGAAGTTCTGCGCTCGAAATTGATCCAGCGTTGATGTAGGAACGACAAATTGGAGCACTACAGAGGAAATGCAGGTGCGCACACACATTCGCATTCGTCTTTCTGTTATACTAAGGGAATCGCCTTCTACAAGGGTGTGATTCAGCCACCCGTCAAATCATATGGCTATCAAAGCTGTCTTGTGGGTTGAACCTGTTGTGCTATGGTGCTATCACTGATGAAGATTTTCATCGATGATCTCTACTCGACCTCCTCGTTGAATACCCTGAGATGTGGACCTTGCTCGGGTGGATCGGATTGGAGGAAAGGATACGGGCCAAGGGAGCATTTGGACTAGTGCTTCCATTTCGTGCACAGCCTGAAATCCCTCAGCGCACGGAGATAAAAACGCACACAGACCCTTCGGGAGGCCGAAAGACCTTAAGGTGACCCGCTGATGGTCTCTTTTTTTTTTTTTTTTTTTTTTTTTTTTTGGTGGTACGTGCCGGTCTTGCGCGCCGGCCACATAGATTTATAGCTGTATTATCGGCCCTTTCGGGCTCACACTAGCAATAAGATTGGGATCCATGTATCGTAAGAGGACAGGAGAGGTCGCCCACTCCCAGTTTAGAAGGATGAGGTAGGTTTTGAACCACCGACCGGGGAAATGCCCTCGCCCCAGAGGCTTAGCACACGATCGGTCGTAGTGTGGGGCTGCGAGCCATCTAAAGATCAGCCAACACCTACCGGTGTTGGGTCTAAAGTGCTAAGGGGCTCGACACCCACTAAAACCCCGGTATTTGTCATCCAAGACTCCTCTTGTCCCGTCGCGTCTTCGTTCTCAGCAGAGGGGGTAGTAATAGCTTGTTGCCATGTGCGCGAGATCATGATTTTTGACGCGTATCTCGCAGGCAATTTCCTTCTCTTTGCGATGAGCAGGTCTCTTTTGAGACAGGCATTGATTGCGGCCACCACCCTATTGTATATTTCCCGGTGGGAAGGAACAGTCTTCTCTCCTATTACCGTTTCACATCGCATTTTCCAGATTTGATGGGCACATTCCGTGACGAGAATCTTGTAAAGCCGGGTCGCCTCTGGGAGGCTTTTGCACTCTGGGCTACTGAAGTTTGCTAGGCCACATCCTAGGATCAATCCGAAGGAGATGTCTGGCCATGAGCCAAAAGCGTCTGGCCATATAGATCTCGCGATCTTCCAGGTGAGTGTTACCCATGGTTGTGAACAGTGCACCAAGATGTGCTCAAGGGTCTCCACTTTGTCGCAACATAGGCAATTCATACGCTTGGGGCAAAAATGTTTCCAGAAGTATCCAATCCGGTGGCCACCGTGTAGTCCTAAAAAGAGGAAGTGCCGCATCCTCCTCGATATGTCTCTGTCTCCGAGCGTTCGCCATATGGCCTTCTCCGGTGGTCTATGCTTGTTAAGGGTTCCCACTGCGTCTTGGACCGACTTGATGTTTGCACTTGTGCATTTACGTTCTGGCCGTTCTACCCTCTCCTTAAGCAACTTTGTCGCTAATGATTGTGAGAGGGCAGATAGTTTGGCGCCAGGTAAGGAGGTATGATCGGCCAATATCAATTTAACGGGGTTCTCATTGTGTAGGTTGCAGGCTTGCGATGCTAAGTTGTTCGAGGCGGACCGTCCTAGGTTCCCAGGGCTGCTTGGGGCTAGTTTGAGGATGGTGGCGGCTGTCCTCTTCCTCATTTCAGATAACAGCGCTCGGAACAGAGTTGCATCTGGTACGCCAGCGAATCCTTGGTCTTCCCACCCGGGTAGATTCTTTTCTATTTTCTTTATCACTGTTTTGCTCGGAACCACACAGCGCAAGACAGAGTTCTTCTGTGTGGATTTGCATGCTTCAAGTATCGCCAATACTTCAGCAGTTGGGGTGGTTTGTTGCAGGGTAGCTGGAAGGCGCACCCCTTTGTTACGGTGGTCATCGTTTCCAAACCATAATCCAGCCCCCGCTTTAGCGTTTGCTGACTTGGCATCAATGACGTTTCCGGTACACCAAACTACAGTTTCTGGCGCTTCCGCATCGGGGGTTTGGTTAGGGTGGAGTGTGAGGACATGAGAAGTAGTCTTTGGATTTGTGAAGATGTGGAATCCGTCTTTCATATTGGCTGAGTCATAGAACGGGTTTATTTGGGTCTTGTTCTCGTCTAGGGAGCTCTCGGGTATTGATTGAGTTGAGGGAGGGCTCCAGGAGCTAAGGGGGTTCCATTTTGGGGAGATCTGGGAGAGACGATCTCGTGCAGTCGTCAGACATCGGTGGGGGTTAGGGCAATCATGATTCAGCCTATCTTGTGAGCATCCGCGACATTGGCACATTACCCTAGGGGTGTGGTTGGGATCTAGGAGGCGTTGGGTAAAGGTCACAGCGTCGCCAATGGTGTGTACGTCGTGATTTTTCCGCAGACACTTACAGCCGGGTGTGTTATTGTTCTCTTTTGCGCTGTCTTTCCGGGAGAAGTGGTGCCATAGCGGGAGCGAGTTTCTCACGTAGTCTCCGGGGCGAATCATGTCAAATGAGACACCTAGCTTGTTAGCTGCCTTGTTCATTCCCTTGAGGACTCGGGGTAGTCTACTAATCACTGGTTTCCAGTCTTGGAGGTACGCGTTCACCCTCGACTCATACTTGACTGTTGAGTCTTTTCTAACATTAGTCCGGTGGATCTCATCAGCCATCCAGGCCCATGATGGTCGAGTGGGGCCGAAGTTCAGGTATCGCCGGAACTGTTCTACGTCGATTGCTAGGTTCCGGCTTCGTAGATCAAATACTCGCCTCCCCCCATCGTCTTTGCGGCCTTGGAGGGTTTGGCGATTTACTGGAGTGTTTAGGAACTTGGTCTGGATGGAAATCAGACGTTTTGTTATGTCTTCTGGCATACCGCCACAGGCTTGGGTTGCGTACTGAGTTCTTGCCGCGACGGTTAGATCTATCATATTCACCTTGGTATCTATTGTTGGGTGCGATTGGAGGCATTTCTGGAGTTTGGACTCGATCTTTTCGAGTATTGGGAGCCACGGTTCGGATTCGGAGGTGTTATTTCCCACTCTTGCTCCCAGGTATCTTGCTGATTGACCCTCGGGTACAATTCGTACACTGGATGGGATCACCTCATCCAGCTCAGGGTTGAGTCTTCGAGAGACTAGGAGTTCAGCACGGTAAGGCTCTGAACCCAAAGGGACTACCTCGGTTTTTCCGGTGTTAAACTTTGCACTAGAGGCAGCACACCACTTGTCTAAGGTCTTCCAGAGGTTTGCATAGCTGGACGACTTATTTAGCGCCACAGCGGTGTCGTCAGCAAAGAGGGAGTTGCGAATCTCCTGTTCCACATTCGGTATTTTGAAACCTTCTATGTCTGGGTCCATCCTAATCATTTCTGCAAGGGGCTCGATGCCAAAGTTGAATTTGAGGCACGATAGAGGGCATCCCTGCTGCGAGCCACAATAAACGAGGAAAGTGTCACTAAGGGCGCCATTTATCATGACTCTGGTGTGGGCATTGGTGTAGAGGATTTTCACCATGTTGATGAACTGGTAAGGGAAGCCAAATGCCTCGAGGACACGCCAGAGATAAAGGTGGCAGAGTTTGTCATAGGCCTTCTCTTGGTCTAAGAAGACTAGGGCTCCATCAAGTAGTTTGTCACCAGTGTAGTCTACTAGAAGTTGGGCTTGACGTATATGGTCCATTATACTTCTTCCCTTCATAAACCCTGCCTGGTCAGGGTGGATCAGCTCGTCTGCAATTTTTGCTACATTGTTTGACATGATTTTAGTGAGGATCTTGTAGTCATGGTTCAGAACAGTGATAGGCCTGTAATTTGCGATATCATTCCTCTCGCCTTTCTTATATATTGGGCACATCCAGCCAGTGTTGAAGTCTGTCCCGTGTGCAACGCCATGCGATGCTATGTCACGGTACACAATTTCCAGTATTTCACTAATGTCGATAACCTTCGCGTTAGGGTCCTCTTCGATCCGGGCGTTGTAGAATTTGAGCATGGCCTTGAAAAGCTCCACAATGATGCCATCAATTCCGGCCGCGGAACCTGGTTTACTACTTCCAATTTCCGTGCGGATGTCCTGCTTTGGTGGGTAAGGGTTGGTCAGAGACGCTTCTCTCGCCCTCTCTGGGGATAGCTTTCGTTTGACAAAGCTGAGGACGTAGTCGATGGCCTCGTTCTTCTCTGTAAGGTTGTCCATTGATTGGTCGTATTGTAGCTTGTCATGGTAACTCGCAGCTATCCTTGCCATATCCTCAGATTCACGTGCAAACCGTACTCGCCCCGTTGTTGGGTCGGTCTCTTTCAGCGTGAGAATCAGGTCCTTCGTCCTCTCGTCCTTGATCCCCATACGTTTGACGGAGCTCTTCGTGACTAGGCCATCCTCGAGCTCAATGTTGAGGCGGTTTTGTTCCTTCTGGTTCTTTGCCAACTTCTGTTGTAGCTCATTGATCTCTAGCTGGAGGGTAAGCGCCTCCTGTTCTGACTCTGTCGTTCGCTGCCTCCTTGGTAGGTTGTGCAACCTCCCTCTTTTATTTTGCTTTTGCCTAATCAGGGTTTTTACCGTCCCGATGTTCTTCTTGCAGAAGGTACGCTCTTCACTAACTACCCACTCTTTCCAGTCTCTGTAAAGGACCTGGACGTTGTATGTGTCGGACCTCGCGGTTTCATCAAAGGTGATGATGGAATGTAGACGGGTGTATGAAGACTCCATTAGTTTGGTCATGAAGAGTTTGTTGTCCACTGAGGTCTGGTGTATCGAGTACCTTCCATCCCCTGGAGACGGTAGCTCTGGGGAATTCAAAGTGACTGATGCTAGCCTATGGTCCGAGATACCTCTGAAGTCGTCAAGGATACTCCATTCATGGCAGAACGGGAGTATATCCTCACATACATAGATACGATGGATCCGTGATGCGGTTAGGGTACCGTTAGGAGATATGTGGGTATGTGTGAATTCACGCTTTGAGGGGTGGGTCAACCTCCACCCGTCTCTCATCCGTAAGATTGTTTTGAAATCATGGAGTGCCTCCACCGCACTTAAAAGGTCTGGTCTTATGTTGGATCTGTCCATGGCTTCCTCAACAATGTTACTGTCTGTCAGTATGATATCTGGAACTGGTATGTTGAACTCAAGGTATTGTTTTGTGAGTTCCTTCCAGAATTTTCTATTGTTTGCCATAGTGTCGTTCGGGGCATAGAGGGATAGGATCGTGAGGGATTTGTTATCCTTCCAGCAGCACTCAACCAGGAGCGCACGCCTGCGAATCAATGTCGTGACTCGTGTGGGGTCAGTATGTATCAGGTTGGAGTTCAAGGCAAGTGCCATTCCCGCTGCATTAGGGGCACCTTCGTCGATTGTAGAGAAAACCTTGATTTTCTGCCCGACGTAGCTGGAATTTATCTCTTCAGTTTGTTCTGGGGAGAGGTGAGATTCGTGTACGCCCATTATAGCATACTTTGCAGTTGTCATAACCCTGAATATGTCATTCCATTTGTGTCCCTGGTCGTAGATGTGGGACGCTCCTCTCCCTTTAATGTTAATTGAACCGATTTTTATATGAGCTCTGGTTTGTTTACCTGGGTTGGTAGGGGCTCCCAGGGTATTATGCTGGGCGAGACGTAAGTTCTTCAGTCTCAAGGGGGCGTCTTCC
>JANHQD010003209.1:5480-83967 GCA_024721195.1 Marasmius sp. AFHP31
TACAACAACAACATATTGTTGTTGTGTGCTACTGTTTATAATGTTTCTGTATGATTGGTTTCATTCTCCTCTTCTGCTATTTTGCCCTCCTGTCCTCTAGACTAATTTATTACCCTCTCCCATCCAAGTTGTTGGTCAATGCACATATGCATAAAACTGCAAACATAAGTAACTGGTAGTAACTGATGTCTCAATCTGCAATGAGTTGTAGTCTTGCCTCATCTGCCTACCACCAGCCATCTGTCCCAGGCATAAGTTAGGCCTAGGTCATAAAGTGTTGAGGGGAGCCACTTGGTTACTTTGCACCCCTACATGATCACTCATATCATCTCATCAATGGTTTTGTAAGGATTGGCACCTATGTTGATTATTGCCTGAGGTACACATAAAAGCTCAGTGGACAATTTTCAGCAAATAACCTTGATGTATTTTCCTAAGCAGGTATCATGGAGCTAGTGCCTTGTGTCATGAAGTGCCGCCTTTTCCCCCTATCTTTTCCTTTCTCAGCGCCTATTCCCCTTTCAGCGCTTACTTGTTCCTTTGACGCCTACCAGACGCCCGTTCCCCCTTCCCACGTATTTCCTTCTCACACTATTGTCTTTTACACCTTCTTCACGATCCATTCATTCTATTGTTCTTATTGTCTTCTCTCATCTCCTAGTTACTCATTCCGGACTCGTTATTGTCTTATACTTGACTACTATTGTTTCCTTATTGTTTTCTTATTGTCTTTCCCATTCGTTCACGACTCATATCTCAGACCTCTGACTGGGTATATAAGCTAGGTAGTTTACACCTGGTCCCTCATCTTGACCTCTTGTCGTTGGGACCAGGTGAGTAGTTATTTCTGTCTTTCTCTATCTGCAATGTATCTGACTTGTCGTTGGGACCAGTTATCTACCTGCTCTTGCCCTCTGCTTGCTACCTCTGTCGTCTCTGTCGTCGTCTTTGCTAGTCGACTTCCGCCGCCGTTGTCTCTGTAGTCCTAGCGTCCAGCGCTTTAGGACACCTTGAGGGCTTCTAGAGATACCTGCTTCCTCACTAGAAAAGATGACATTGAGGACAATGTCCTAAAGCGCTGGACGCTAGGGCTTCAGATACAGAGATGACAGTGGCAGAAGTTGACTAGCAGAGACAACAACGGAGATGACAGAGACAGTAAGCAGAGAGCAAGAGCAGATAAAGGAACTGGTCCAAACGACAAGTCAGATACATTGCAAATAGAGGAAGAGACGGAAGTAACTACTCACCTGGTCCCAACAACAAGAGGTCAAGATGGGGGACCAGGTGTAAACTACCTAGCTTATATACTGGAATACAAGTCGTGCAAGAATAAAGTAAGATAATAGGGAACAAGGGGAGAACGATAGTAGTCCAGGTATAGAACAAAAACAAGTCTGGAACAAGGAACTGTTGTATATAAAAGAACAATGAGAACAATGGAAACAATGGATGGGATAGGTTGTGAAACAATGTGAAAGAATAAGGATGCGGGAGGAAGTGATGTGAAAGGGGAAACAGGTGTCTGGTAGGTGTCAATGTAACAAATGGGCATCAAAGGGGAAATGGGCACTAAGAAATGAAAAGATAGGGGAAAAGCAGCACTTCATGACAGACAAAAGATGACTTCAAGAAAAGGTCAACACAATTCACATGGTCCAGTCAGTCACAATGGATGTTAACACTTTTGTCATGAAGTGCTGCTTATCCCCCTATCTTTTCCTTTCTTAGCGCCCATTCCCCTTTTAGCGCCTGTTTGTCACTTTGACACCCATTTGCTACTTTGGAGCCTACCAGATACCTGGTTCCCCTCTCCACATCACTCCCATCATTTTCTTTCTCATCCTTGTTCTTTTATACACAACAGTTACTCGTTCTAAACTTGTTATTATTTGATACCTAGACTACTGTTGTTTTCCCCTTGTTCCCTATCATCTCTCTTTATTCTTGCGTAACTCATATTCCAGTATATAAGCTAGGCAGTTTACACCTGGTCCCTCATCTTGACCTCTTGTCATTGGGACAAGCTGAGTAGTTAATTCCATTGTAGCGCCTGCTACTAGCGCTCACAATTTTAGCTTAATTTTAAGCGATTTATGGAACTTCAGAAGGAATAATTTCTGAAGTATATTTAGTATTAGCGTGAGCCTGAGCGGCTAGTAAAAGGTTCAGGACTAGTGTGGAAGGATAAGACAATACTAAGTCACCTTACTGCACTCAAAACCTGTAGGGGTCGCTCTGTTCTACAAACTTCAGAACATCGACTAGTCTCTGTAACCAGACCAAGGGAGGGATTGGACAATAACAATGAGCGACCAACGAAGAAAAGGAAGGAACGCCGGACGATGTGAATCAGGCAAGAAACTTCATCTGAAGACACGGATGGAACTGTATGAACTTATGAACTTCCGACGAGGCAGCACTAGAAGAAGGCAAAGACTAGAGAGCTTCAGATTCAATACTCAGGGACTGAAGTACGAGCAGGGTTGAATCTATTTCGGCTAAGTCGGAGAGTATGATCAACTTCGGAACTTGAAGATGAAGACAAATAGTCTATCTACGAAAGTAGTAAAGGGAACGAGAGATAGATGTATGGGTCTAGAATGACTTCAAAGGAAAGAGGGTCCTACTCCCACATGTTGTGGACCGCAACTTCATCCCATCCGAAGTACTCGTCCAGCTCCGAATCATCGCGTTGGTAGTCCCAAACAGATGGAGAATCGGGTCGGTTTAACTCGTCGAGATAGAACTCTTCGTGGAGGACGGGATTGTGGTGGCAGGAAGGATGAGTAACCCAGTGGGCCATGAGAGGGTCGTACTGGAAGAAGGTCAACTGTTTGGGTTCCAACTTCAAGGGAGGAGGATCGACCATGCAGTGGACAACGGAATCGATCCAGGCGTGGGTGGCTCCAGGGATAAAGGCCGTACGGGAACCTAGGAACCCTACGCGAGCGATTGCCTCTGCAACCATGTCGATAATGTTCTGAGATTCGAGAGGGATGTACTCGGACAGGTTGTCTTCATAGAAGTAGATGGGGGCCTGTCTGAAGTCAAAACAGGCGACGAAACCCCAATAGATGGAGATGTGTCGGCTTAGGAAGAAGTGCTGAAGGAGCAAGCCTAACAAGGCCTCCCTTTCGCGGTCGAGAGGAATGCGAGGGATGAGGCTGCGATCGGTCAACTTGGCGGAATAGTCCTCGTGGTATGGCCAGTGCTTGTACAACTCTGAAACCGATTAGAGTAACTTCAGAAGAAAGGGATGGTTAGAACGTACTGTACAGGAGATTGCAGAAGTGATCTTCTATGGTGCGAACGTTGGGCATGGGAAATGATCGACGGAGGCGAGCAAGAAAGACTTGTACTGAGTGGCAAACCCAGCATCCTACCTATTTAAGAAGGATTTGAACGGGGAAAGACGAAGTTCCGAGGAATGGAACTAAGTAGTACCTGCTGAAACCCGAACCAGAACGGCTCCACGGGAGCAGATAAACTAAGAATTTAGCCTTGAGATTCGATGGCTGAACTTCGGAAGAAAAGGCACGGTCATGTTATGTAGACTTAAAGAAGTACTACGCGTCTAAGTGGAATAAACTATGCAGTACAGAGTTGTCTAGGTGATCGTACCAAGGAATAACGGATGGAACATCTACTTCCGAATCGGTATAATGCCATGCTTCGTTCTGCTGAAGGTGGTCTAAATAATATAGGTCGCAGACTAGAGGACAGTAGGCTAGTGGGGTACGAGACAACCAGCGACCCATCTGAGGGTTAAACACAAAGAACTGAAGTTCCTCATAACCCAATGTTGGAGGAGCAGGAGCCTCAGCGGCAAAGACGACGGCATCGATCCAAGCTTGGACGGCTCCAGGAATGAGGGCGGTCTTCATAGAAAGGAACCCAACGCGGGCAATACCTTCGGCGACGGTATTAACGAACTTCCGAGCTGCGAGAGGAAGGTTGGTATGGAAGTGGGCCTCGCAGAAGTACACCTCGTCTTGGTGGTGATCATATCGGACGAGATAGCCCCAGTACAGGGAACGATGTCGACTGAGGAAGAAGTGTTGGAACAGGAGGCCGAACAAAGTTTCGTTCCACTGATCAAACGGAAGGGAGAGGATGAGACGGTGATCGCCTACTTTGAAGGTGGAGTTGTCCGGATAAGGATTAACGTCGTAGAATTCTAGAGACGATGTTCAGAAATACCGGAGGCACAGAATATGGGATCACTCACGGAATAGCGCGTTTCTGAAGTGCTCAAATATGTTGTGCAAACTCATACTGAGTTTGGGGCGAAAGTAAGCAAGGTTGGAGGGATACGCCTCTAGCCTCCACTTAGTTCTGAACCGGAAGAACGGAAGATAAAATTTACTTCGGAAGTTAGAAGTGGTGCCACAGTATAAGCTGTTCAAGGCCCGGTATCCAAGTGATCGAGATATAATCGATGGTCTCTAGAACTACTACTTCGCCTCTGAGGGCAGACCACATATACTAGAAGAAGAACAGGACATAGAACTACACTTCAGAAGTTGCCGCAGCTAGTTCAGAAGGCTAGAACTGAGGGGACTCTTGAGGTAAGTGGAAGGGACTTGCGACCCAAGCATCGGAACTACAACGCTGGTACCTGGATCCACAAGGACCGCCAGGAATTTGACTAGATAAGTCGGAGCAGATATTATCCTGCCATCGCGCCGAGAAAGAGATAACTTTTGAGCAAGCCATGGGGATACGAAGAAGGACTATTCCTGGGGTTCTGAGAAGGACTACTTAGGGCCTCAACGCGAGAAAGGAATATAGTATGAACTTCAGTCGACGGAGGGACCGTATTTCTGAAGGTACAAGGAAATGACTCCTAGACGGAACCAGATAGGAAAATATATCCACCAGCTGCGGCTGGGCGGATAGGAACGAATCCCATCGAATAGCGTGTCTACAAGGATCTTCCGAAGCAAATAGTAATTGTTGACTTTGGGTCCAAAACACGTAGAATAATACAAACTCTCCGAAAGAAATACCAAAGAAGGTAGTTTTAGATAGAAATCAGATGTATATTCACAATCGGTACGATTAGGTAGAATTAGTAACTGCTAGGGTATATAAGGACTGGGGTTTTCATCAAGGATCCCCAGGCAATCCGTACTATTTCATCAGGAAAGCAACCAACGCCACTGACTAGGCTGAGGAGGCAATCCATGCGAAAGTATCTACAAGGCTCCGAAAGCAGAAACCTGATTGGTGGCACGCTCTAGGGTCTTTGGGTTCGCTTCAGGAGAGACATTAGAACAGAATAGAACGATTTGTTGAACTTCAGAACTTGACTGTTTGACTTAAGAAACTTATTGAACTTATTTGGTATCCAACTACGCCAATTGGCAAGGCTAGTTGAACCTCCGAGGCGTTTGAGCTAAGGAGTTTGTTCCATTGACCGATTGGCAAGGTCTTTGGTTTGGGTAGACCACTTGGGGTCATTATTGTTACTTGGGTATTTGAACTTTGGATATTCTGAACGCTTAGGGGTTCCTCTGCAGTTGCTTTGAGGCTCAGAACGAACTTACGCAGCACACACACACACATCGCTCTTCACATTTACGAGCTATATTCCCTCCTACCAACCCACACACACACATATACACACTCCCTCCGTGCTTTAGACAAGTGCGGAGCTTCGCTTAGTTCGTAGAAGAACTTCTTGTATCGATTTCATCAGCTTTGGTGCAGTCTGACTAAGAGCGGAACCTTTGATCAACGCCGATCCACGTTTCCTGTGCCTTTCAGCTACATCCAGTGTTGGGGAGATTTGGCTATATTAGTTAGGTTTTATTTACACCGGCGTGTGGCGCATCTATAACGCCTTTGATCCGAAATGGCCTCAGAAAGGGATCCTCTTCTTGATACTACTCAAACAGATGATTTATCTCAGGAGGATGCCACAGGAGAGTCGTTCGACAATGTCCCAAAGAGCAAGCGGCAGCTAGGTGGGTCTTCCCCATTCCCGGAATATTCTGTTATCAATGCGGCCTCATTCAGGTCTCTTCAGTGCAATAGTCTTGATTTTCAATCGAGTTGTTGGAACTGGGTGTGTTTGTTTTACATTGAATACCTGGAACACCACGCTTAGGAAACACGTTCGTTTCCTGAAAGTATCTATGCGACACCCAGCACAATCCTAAGGGCTTCGGGGAGTGTCGGCATCGCGCTCATAATGTGGGTAGTGGGGGCATTAATTGCCGCCGCTGGAACTGCGGTATTCATTGAGCTCGGAACGGTGAGTGTTAGTGTGCTTCATTCATGAATCAGTATTCTGGAGGGGTTTTTTTGGCAGGGATTGCCTTGGAATGGTGGAGAGAAGAACTACCTAGAGTACATGTTTTGGCGACCTCCATTTCTTACAACTTGCATCTACGCAGCATACACAATAGTGATTGTAAGTACGTTTCCCTGTCTTGGTTTCCTCATCCTTACGTTCACTGACTGGTTCCTGCTCCAGGGCACTTCTGTTGCAAACGGCATCATGTTTGGAGAATGTGAGTAACGCTCAACCTCTTTTGTTCAACGACTCATATGATCTTTGCAAAGATACACTACATGCCCTCGGTGTCGAGCTCACGCACTTCAACACCCGTTTAGTCGCATATATTTGCCTCACATTCATCGTACTCGTTCATGGAACACGGCTTCAGATTGGGCTCCAACTCCAGAACACTTTGGGTCTTCTCAAGTTGATAGTTCTATCTGCAATTGCGTTGTGTGGCCTACTTTTGCTGGCAGGCATACCAGGGTTCGAGGTCAATGGAGAATACAACCAACCAGATAACTTCGATTGGGACAATTTCTGGGAAGGTAGCCGGTATGACACGAATTCATTCGTCTCAGGGCTGTACGATATTATCTGGTGCGCTACTTTTCCCTCCGTGATTGAAGTCCATGTTGAATGTTCACAACGAATTGAGGTCATTTATGGGTTACTCGAACGCCAACTATGTGTTATCGGAGGTATGCGATCCTGTGAAGACCATCAAACAAGCTGCTCCACTAGCTATGGCTACGGTCACTACAGTGTACCTGCTCATCAACATTGGCTATTTCGCCGTAGTCTCCAAGGCAGACATCTTGGAGAGTAAGCGAATCATCGTGTACGTATCTGCGTCGCTCACTGGGCCCCCGGTTTGAAACTCATTGCACCTCATTCAGCGCTCTGTTTTTCCAAAATCTCTTTGGGGAAACAACGGAGAGGGTGAGGAACAATTGTGCCGGAAAACACCTAGATTGACTAAGGATACAGGTCTTGAGCGCGTTTGTAGCCCTTTCTACGCTCGGGAACCTTCTCTCCGTTCAGTTCGTTATGGGAAGAGGTAGGAGCTTTGCGGTTGCAGTCTCCCTATTTACATCTCATATTTCAGTACCCAGTCATCCAAGAACTCGGCAGGGAGGGCCTATTACCCTTTTCTTCCTTTTTCGCAAGCAACAAGCCGTTTGACGCGCCACTCGCTGGACTGTTCAGCCAATACGTTGTTTCATGTATCCTCATGATCCTTCCACCACCGGGAGATGTGTACATGTTTATGATTACATGTGAGTGGTCCCAAATATACTAGATCCGCGCCGTTCATCATGATACTGACCATATCACGACCGCTGACAGTGTCATCATATGCTTCCTCACTCGTTAACCTAGCTGTCTCTCTCGGCCTTTTACTTCTGTACACGTCAGCGTACCGAACCTGGGACTGGAATCCTCCATTCCGTGCCTACAGGGTCGTCGTTGTTACTTTTTTCGTCTCAAATGTCTTCTTGGTTGTCGTGCCATTCATTCCGCCAGCCCCGAATGCGAAGACGTACGATCATCTTCCGTATTGGGTATATCGACCTCTCACTCGGAACTAGCTTCCGATCGCTAAATCTTTGAAGTCACATCTCGTTACAGCCTTTGGATTGTCGTTCCTTGGTTTTGTTTATTGGTATTCCAAGATAGTTTGGATTCCGAGACGACATAAATATAGGATACATTGGGAATGGGTTGCACAGGACGACGGGGTTCCGAGATTTGTCTTACGCAAGGAGGTTCTTTCCGAATAGCATAAACATGGTCTTCTGGCAGAAGGCGTGTTTTGACATTCAACGTAGTAGTGATACTAGCGGTGTCATGAAGTGCCGCTTTTCCCCCTATCTTTTCCTTTCTTAGCGCCCATTCCCCTTTCGGCGCCTGATTATCACTTTGACGCCCATTTGTTACTTTGACGCCTACCAGATACCCGGTTCCCCTCCTCCCATCATTCCCATCATTCCCTTTCCCATCCTTGTTCTTTCACATCGTCTTCACAACCTATCCCATCCATTGTTTCCTTTGTTCTCTTTGTTCTTTGATATACAACAGTTACTCGTTCCAGACTCGTTCTTACTCTATATCTGGACTACTATTGTTCTTTCCTTGTTCCCTATTATCTTTCTTTATTCTCGCGTGACTCATATCTCAGTATATAAGCTAGGCAGTTTACACCTGGTCCCTCATCTTGACCTCTTGTCATTGGGACCAGGTGAGTAGTTAACTTCAGTTCTCTTCATCTTCAATATACTGACCTATTTCGATCAATTCGAATGTCACAGGTCACAAGCCTCAAAATTTTCGAAAAAAATTCGAAAGGTCACAAGGTCACAGGGGGTCCATTCGAATTGCCCCACCCTGTGACACCTCCGAGGTTGCCAAATTTGGCTTCTTGGACCCGATATTCGAATTTTCTTCGCCGCGTCACAGGTCACGGTGCATTCATATGAATTCCCAATTTCGTATGAACCGGTCACCGGTCACAGGCCATTCGAATTGATCGAAATAGGTCAGTATCTAACTTGTCATTGGGACCAGTTATCTACCTACTCTTGCTCTCTGCTCGCTGTCTCTGTCATCTCTGTCGTCGTCTCTGCTAGTCGACTTCTACCGCCGTTGCTTCTATAGTCCTAGCGTCTAGTGCTTTAGGACAAGTGGCCTTTAATTTCCCCGTGTAGGAAGGGATCGTAAGAAAGCGCGTTTGTTAGCACTTTGATGCCAATGTTTGAATGAAGTTTCTGCCGAGATGAGCACCGACAGTCGGAATTGGTCCTTGTCCCTTGAGGGCAGCTCCCTTGTTCTCGCTCAGAAACCTGTCAGTTGAAGGTTTCAGAGCCCGTCTGACGGTATTGTGGCTGTACATCGTGAGTTGAGCTAGCGGCAACGTTCTACAAGCTTCGAGGTGTCTACCCTATCGTATTCATCCCTGGGGCGATGGACCCAGACTTGAGCTATGAACTGTTTGTACCGGGAAGGTCGTGGATGAGATGCGGGTTCTCAGGGGATTCCATAAACAGAAAAATGAGTTGTAAAACTGCTTGTCATGACCAAAGGATGAGAGCTATCTTCATCAGACCCTGAATAATCGGACATCTTCAATGTTGTGACCCACCCTATCCGACCACCAACACATCTTTACAGCGCGGTGACTCTCCTTGCCTCACTGAACTTGTCGTGCTACCAAAAATAGCGTTCCGGAGTCTCGAATATATGGTACAAAAAGGTGCACTCGCTCGACAACATGACAATATGTCGGTGAATCATATCGGTATTGATTCATATTCATGTTTCAGACTCACAAGTCCCTCCCTGTGTTAGCCACGGAAGCGAAGCGCATTGTCGAGTGACCCGAAAAAGGAAATGAGAAAATCTTCCCGCGTACCTTAATCTGCCAGCTGTGTCACCCGTTGGTAACTCATTACACTGGAGATATCATGACCCATTGAGAGAGTTTAACCAGTGTAATTTTGTAGCCATTGGCGAAGGAGAATGGGACGGATCCGGAAATGCCGCTGGGCCGGCAAAATTGTAGATGTGGGAAAGTTTTCAACAACGCGCTTCGCTTCCGTACTATACAGACTTCATAACACTACGAGCACATCGTCCAATTTCCACAAGCGAGCCTTCCAGTGGACGATCGTTTCTAGGCCGCTCTCCTTGCCATGTCCCCCTCAGTTTCTCTCCATCGCGCATCTTCAAACCAGATCCTCCGTCATCAAACGCGCGAAATACTGTCCAAATTGACAAGATTATATGATTAGTTTGGGATCCAGGTGCGTAGTGTAGGCCATGATCTCGCATCGTGACCTGACTGGCACATTCTAATGACTGGTAGAGATCAAGCCGACTCTAGATCGGCAATCGGAGTCAGTGATATGCCACAGAAGCCCAGAATAGAGACCTCTATGAGGCAAGATAATCAACGAAGACGTAGTATGTCCGAGATCTTTTGATGGCCTCAGGCTCGTACTTACCAGTAGCTTCAATTGCATTTTACGTTCTGCATCGTCTCCCAACGACAAAGGACCCTCCTCTTATTCAATTTACATCAAGCTGCGAAGGCTAGATTTCTTCTCAGTGCGACCGAACTAATACTCGCCTTCTGGCCACAAGCGCTGTTGGTGCCCTATCAGGAGGGAGAGGCTTGCATTGATAGCACTGCTTAAGGTTACTCGTACTTGGCCACATGAGTAGGTTGAGGGGGAGAGGCGGCTTGTGTGACCAGCGGAATGAGTCCGCTGTACACTTCATGGACAATCAATTTAAAGTAGGTTGAACGCATGCATGCCATAGTTTAACTTTTGGCTGATCATCCCCTATTGATGACTCATTCAAACTGGAGCGAAAACCAGAATCCCCCGCCAGTCTATCGCGATGAGCACTGGGCCCACGACCGTACAATCTACATATCCTGAATGGCCCTAGACAACTCATGGTCGGTGGCCAATAATCCTGAGGTATTTAGGGCTATCCCAGATCATCCGGGATGAGAGTCGTCCGATTTTCCCATAGATCTCTGACTAGGCATACCCTTCCACTGCCAGTGTGTAGTTGTCTCGACTTCTACAAGTCATATCGGGCGGTTGGATAGAGAAAGGATCCCCAAGCAGGAAGAGATACTTTCCGCTATCGATATGATTCTACCATCAAGTTCTTGTGTCACGTTTTCTCCTTTCTTCTATTCTCTTGTAGCGATAACGATGACTGGTGCTGGATTTTTTGCAGCCATACCTTGCTTGCCTTGAGTATCAGAGCTCTAGAGTCTCCGAAATCATGTTTCGTTGCTTTTTTGCGTTGTTTCGATCAGGTTCATGGAACATCTGCGTTTACATCGTGGCGTTTTGGTTATGCACGCATCGCGCTCTCGTGCGGGGGCTATAATACAGTGTAGTGTCAAGGGCCTTTTTTCAGCTGATCCGAGTATTTGGGGCACACCCGCGAGCTCTGCATACTTACTGTCCATTCTTCGCCCGTTTGGTTTTCTCCGGTCTCTCCTCGCGATCGGTAGGCCCGTTGACACAAATGAATCAAATTTTGATGGAGGCTATCTCACAACTCGAGCTGTACTTGTCAAAGCAAAAGGATCGCGTAATACTCTCCCATCCCGGCCCCCCTGGTGGAGCTTGGCGCCCGATGTCCAGACTACAGCCAACGTCTTCCGCACCACATCCCCTCTATGTGATATATATCTTTGTTTCAAGCGAGGGAACGTAGATGCTGCACTGCTGCGACTAATAACAAGAAAATCAAAATAATGACATCCAAATTCCGAGTTCTGATCGAAACACCCCCGTTCAATGTTACCGAAGGTTTCGAGTCAATAGGTAATGTTCCCAAATAGCCCCAAGCAATGAGTTTATTTTGGCTGACTACACTACGAGTCGCTGTACGACTAACAGGTCCCCTTAATGCGCCATGATCTAGAGACGTTGGCAAAGTCTCTTTCGCCGGTTTTCGTGACGGTTGAGATCACTGCGTGAAAGGAAAGAGGATCCACACCTTGTGCACTCAAACGGCCTTTCTCCTGTGTGGGAGCGAGAGTGATCTAGAAAAAATACGGGTTCATGAATAACGAGGCGGTAAAAGGACTAGTCACCAAACTTCAATACTGACAGTCGTAGTTAGTCTTGGTGGTGAAACCTTCAGAAGGGCAACCTTGGACTTCACAGAAGTAACGAGGACCTGCTCTGCGGCGAGTTATTGCGGCTCCAGTACACGCACGGGATCCAACTATATCACGATGACTCGCACCACAATCAATGGGGGAGGTAAAGGAGATTTGGTCCCCAGAGTGCGAGCCGTCCTGGTAGGCTGACTCCGGTGGATTGGAGGTCGAGGGTGCTGCTGAAGAATACTGGTCCCCATCCCTTGCCGGCAAAGTGACACCTTGATCACTATGTGAGAGGATACTTGAGGTGAGTTAGTGAATACATATTTGAGTAGGTATGACCGACACAATCGCGACTTGAGCGTCATAACTGCCTACAAATGACGGAGAAAAGTTCAGATTGGGGCCGTTCGCGACTCGTAAAGCGTCTTGAATATCCTGGTAATTTCCGTCTCGCGAGCGACTTGTGATAATGAGTACCCGTGGATTTTCGCGGTCATTGAATGATGCATTGAGCGCAATGCTCTGTGCTATATGAAGAAAAGCGGGCCCGCCACGAACGTCTCTTTCAGAGGGGATTGCACTTGAGAGTGTGTGATCAGTTCCAGCTCGAATATGCCATACAGAAATCAAGCCCACCCCAAATTCCCGGGCACACGCGGGCTGACATGAGGACCCCACACCCGTTCGGAATAGAAGCTAGGGCAATGAGTTCTTCTGCGGCCCAGTTCCTTGACCAACTCGTCGGAGGCGGTCCGGACTTCAAAGAGTTCGTACCAGATATTTTCGTCCTGGACGGGGCTGACCTCCTGCATGAGGATGCGGCTGGAGACGGTAAGCTTGGTACGACGCTTCACAGCGTCTGCCATGCCCTCCAAAACGAATAGAGGATCAACGGAAAAGACAAATTGGTCGACATATACACGGCGGTCAAGTTCCAACGTCCCAAGTGTAAATGTCTCTACAACAGGAATGTGCTTAGGAAGATTCAACGGAAATAGGTTGAAGACGACATACCGCCGTATATCACCCATTGAAGCGGCTCCCAGCACTCCGCGTCGCCCTCGACGTGCTTTATACGGAGGCAAAAGCTACGATCGACCTGGGTTTCATTGTCGAATATCTGAACCCAGTGAAAGACTTCCGTGAGATCACCAAAGGGGAACTCTACTGGAAGTGGGTATTGCGGATGAGGTGGTGGAAGCCCGATCGTCGCTCGGTACGTTTTCACAGTGTAAACGAAGCCGAGAAGCCAGTCATGAGCGAGAGAAATGAGGGTTTCAAGGATAGGGCTGAGTTCGTTTTGAGTATTCATTTGTTAAATTTTTGGTCTGTCGAAAATTTGAAAGGACCGAGAGCTTTGGCGAGTCTATATCTCTCCATGATTTTTAAGCGTCAGAGTACACCGGCTTGTACTCAATTACATCAGATTAAAACCTCAAAAGCGAGTAACTGTTTCTCTCATGATGTTATCGCGAAGCTTGGTTTCAATTCTCGAGTACGTGAAGAAAGAGTGTTCCTCCACCTGCCGAGTTAGAACCAAGCTGACGAAGAAGATGTTTCACCCTTCGTGGCGTACTTGACGTTTCGTGTCAGTACCAGAGCATCGGTGTTAGTGAACCATATATAGAGGAGATCAGCATTCAGGAAATCAGGGAGCAATGTAGTTCCGGAGCTCTAACTTGCGGAATCCTGACTTGTGAAACTATGGCTTGTGGGAAAGACAGCGTAGAGCGAGAATGGAAAACTAACCCTATATGGAACAAAGGTTGTCATACTATGGTATTTAATTGTGTAAAAAAACATTTGCGATCGCCGGGTGATCATCGTGGCGCACTCCCGTATCCCGGCATCCAAACTCCGGTGAATCGACATCCGCACTGAGGAAACTCGATCTCCGCACTCACAGGATTCGGCGGTGGTACGCTTCAGCCGTGTGCACTGCTGTAGCTGATTCTCTATCCAGTCATCTCCAGCTGGACAATTGAAGGAAGAGAAAATGTTACAGGTGGAGACAACATTAGCCTAGCTATAATCCTTTTCGGGTCCATGACATCAGCTTTATACAACGAGAATGGGAATCTTGTTCTCCAGTTCTTGAAGAGTCAGTTTCCCACCAAAACTCGAACCCATACTGCTTGTCGGATGACCAGCACCACAGCCCACCGAAACTGGAAGCGTGAGCCAGAGGGTCTCACATCGACTCCCTAAGGAAATCTCGGTGGTCTTTTGTCGCCGATGTAGCGAGGGGTCTCCCAGAATAATAGCCGATAGCTACTCGTCCGAAGAAAGCAACCTTCGTAGCCCTACTGTTCGTATATCGGTTTCATCTTTTCCATTCACTAGGGCTCACAGAACCTCGTCAGGACACTGTGTTGTCGGAAACTTCGTAGACAGGCTCAGTCAACCTCGAGATCTTGCGGCCCAGACGTCTGGGGTTGTTGCTGTCGTGCGATACATCCGATTTATAGGTCATTGGGAACGCAATGACAGGGCTGTGGATGCCACCATCATCGACCATAGATCTGGGAAATCGCCTTATCAAACCTGAAATTCGCTTCCCCTTCCCTGCGTTCTTTCCCACTTTGTCGCACCGCACAGAATCCAACACCATTCGTATCCGTCTTCGCTGCAATGACTACGCACTCTATACCGGTGGGTCTCGCGTCAGTCGTGCAATGCCACATTGGGAACGGAGATACAAACTCTCGCTTTGCTACAATGTCTGTATCTTCGAGTTGCCCTAAATCGATGGTGCTCGAGTGCTCGAGCAATGACTCGGTACACACTCAGACAATCCTTCGCCGAAGTAGGCATCGTTAGCCTGCTAGCTTGGATCGACCACTGCCCTTATTGCCAGACAGCTTAGAAGTATTCCCGTCTGCTTAAAAAAAGGCTCGCTTCCCACACCCACACCCACACCCACATCCACACCCTCCACTTCGACTCCCATTCCTCCGCAATGCAAGTCAGCCACAGACCTCGTCACCAAGCTCTCAAGGTACCCGGGATAGTGTGTCTTCATAAAGCTCATGTAAAGGCAAGTTGACGAAGGGGGTTTCTCGAAACGAATACTTACGTCCGCAATCACATCGTGTAGCCTTAGTTGCTACGCTACTCATGAATGAGGATACTACGATATTGGCAACTTCTCCGGGTAAATCGAGGGGAAGGCGAGCGATGATGATACCGGACAACACTCAGATCGACCGTAGATACGAGTTTAAGGTAATGCCCCACGGTTCCATCTCGATGTGGAGTACCTCATTCACTGTCAACGATATAACTCTGTGCTTTCTCACTCGTCTACCTGGCAGTCTCCCCTGATCTCTTGCTCCCGTACACCCCAGCATACAGAACCCGGAGCTGTGTCCTCCATTATGCGCTTACTCAGTACTCAGCCATCATTGTTACATTTTTTGAATGTGTTCTGGGTTGTTGTGCTCTTCGTTCTGCTCGCCCTCACCAGGAAGACATATGACTATCTTTCGTATTGTGTGCCACTCTATACTCCGTGATTCGCTAAGGCTTTCGCGGTTTCATCTCGTTCAATCGGCCTTCGGATCATCGCTCGACAGTTTTGTATATTAATATTCCAAGATAGTTCGGACATCAACATGTGGATAGAATAGTAGGGAATAGGCTCTGTGAGACGATGGATAGCGTGGTTTGTCTTGCGCTATGTCATTCTTTCCGAGTAGCATCCTTATAGATGCGTAACCAAAATATTGGGTGCACAGATCAATCTACGGGTTTCATCAAACCTTGCTACGCTACATCATCCCCACGTCCTTGATGAGGCGAGCCACCTATCAGAAACGTTGGCAAGGCCTCTTTCGCTGCGTTTGATGACGCCTAAGATCGCTGCGTGAACGAAATGCATGTCCGCACTGTGTACACTCGAAGGGCCTCTCTCCCGTATGAGAGCGAACGTGGTCTGTAAATATGCGCGTGAGTGATGGGTACATCATAGGGTGACTTCGAGCTATAAGACTGACAGTTGTGGTTGGCCCTCGACGTGAAGCCTTGAGAAGGGCATCCTTGGATCGTGCAGAAGTAACCGGGAGTCTTTGCGCGACGGGCGATTGAGGCTGTAGTTCCCGCAAAGGTTCCTACTTCACGGGGACTCGGACTATCGGTATTGAGGCGCATGGAAGGGATGTGGTCTGCAGAATGAGAGAAACTGCTTGAGGAGCCAATAGTATCCTGCGGAGTCTGCGTAATGCCATAGCCGCTTTGATATGCTGACGGTGAGCTATAGGTGGGAGGCGAGAAGTATTGGGTACCATAGATTGCCAGTGGGACGATACTATCAAGGGAGAGACACTGAGTAGGTGACTATAATCTTGAACGGACATAACGAACATATTCGCGTTTTGAGTGCCATGATTGTCCGAGAGTGACAGAGATTGGAGGTTCAGAGTAGGGTCGCCCGACCCTCTGCAATCTACTGGAACCTCTCCAGTAGGTACGCCTCGTGTATAGTTCGTGCCTACAGGAGTTGACGCTGGTCTCCAACGGTGTTCGTGGCTAACGGTTATTTGCGTGCAAAGGATAGTGTCTTGAGACTCATGACTCGGGGGACTGGCCCCGTAGACATGTATGTCCCCGAATGTTGAGCGATCCAGACTTGAAGAGGGCGATCAGCTCCAGCAAGAGATGATATCGACTGAATGGACCCACCTCGTGCTCTCGCGGGAGTTTGATATAAGGTCGGACTGAGGGGCGGGGCAAGTAAAAGGGATACTAGAAGATACATGACAGTGAGGGTAAGTGTTTGTCACATTTTTGAGATTATACGCGTCTTACTTGTTTACGTCCCAGTCTGTGTTGCTCATCGAGGTGTGAGGAGACTGGAGATGTAGTATGAGGAGCGGGACGCTTATAAAGTAAGTAAAGGCCCAATAGTGCGGACTTCAGCTAGCTCATTCTGTGAGTGTTGAGTAAAGAATGATTAAATGAAGTATATAATGTGCGACCTATGATCGATTCATAGAAGGTTGCTGGAATTTCATCGCTTATTGCGCTGAGGTCGGAAAAAGTGAGTAATTGTTTTCCCGCCTGGATCATGTATGTGCGATCCTTAAGTTATACGTGAGTGCCCTTGGACTTGGAGTCGATTTTCAATCAAGCCGGCGGGAAGGCACATCATCCTTCGTGGCGCACTATCCAGTTCTTGTCGAAATCACGAAAATTGTAGACCAGAATCAAAATCGCTCACCCTCGAGTGGAGACAACACTCAAGAAACACGGAGTGGAGGCAGTTCAACTGATCTCGACTTGAGTCGCGGAATGACATATTGGAAGGCGTCACCGGCACTGCATGGGGTCCGATAGACACCCCGAGTTACTTCCGCCATGTCTGCTACCCGCGGGGTTTGGATGCCCAGAATGTCTTACGAGCATGCATGGGGGCTAGTCCTGCTGGGGGAAATAGGGTTAGTGAACCTTGACCCTTGACACATCGAGGGCGTTGAGTCACATTCCTCCTCCATCGTTTTTCATGTAGTCTAATCAATTCTGCGTAGACGGGGGGTTGACGAGTGTGAGAAAAGAGACAAACCAAACGTGGGGCTCATTGTTTGTGAGTTTGAACCCACTGAATGTCCGACCCAACCGTCAGTCAGGCTCGAAGTCGACGGGTTGAAACCTTGTGTCCCAGCAGAGGTTGGATTCCGGAACCAGATGGCCGCAGTTGTCCACCCGTATCTGATAGCATCGGAGCACGGGCCCATAGACACACAGCCTAATGCGTTAAACGGGAGAGGCCTTCATGATATCTATCACTGGCTTAGAAGTCGGCGGTGCTTTTTACTGAGCATGGAACGGAAACTAGAGAGACTCACTATAACGAAGGTCCGGTAATTGTTTGAGGAACGAGCACAATACCAAAGTGGCGACGCACCTCGTACCCACCCTACCACTCGTGTCCGGCAGCTACCTACACCCTCTATTGGAACATGGGTGAGTTTAAGTTTCGGTTAAATTGAACTCTCTGACTTACATCGAAGTTATTTCGTTGGGCAACCTACATCCACCCCCCCTCGCCTAATACGCACCCTTCTGACCTACAGATGGTATCTCCAGCATGGTGTTCGTTTAAGAGTCGCCCCAATAACCGTGCCCTGAAGGCGCTGTTTGCCGTACGATTGACCGGCACATTGGGACCGGCTAGCTCCGCCACGAGGATGTATGAACCAAACTCGTCCTTACCGCAGCGAGATAAAATGGCTAGCCCATCTGTTCCTTGAAACCTCATGGGGTCGTGAGTCAACAGAGCCCGAACGACTCGAAGTATAGCTCTGAGACTCTGAGTGCATCACACAAATCATATGAGATGTGACGACACCTGATGACCATGACAGTGCAAGGGTCGTCGCTGCTTCCTCCCCTGCATTTGTAGATGATGATCCCGGATAAATAGACCGTCCTCCCATATTGCTTCATGCCACGGGATACTGCTGATATGGGATCATGGCTAGGCGCTTGCTAGCATCGTACTAAATCGGCGGTTGAATATTGTGCTGTTCTCCAAGCTTGAGCCATATACCTGGCGAGTTAATCCTAAAGAAATGAGTACCACCTCCTATCATGATTTTATGAATCATCGCACCATTTTCGTGACGGGTAAACGTTTAAACAGTTGGTATATTTACACCCGCGATATTGCCGCGGCGACGGCTTGTGAAAGAGGGTCGTCTCTCTTAATTCTTATTTCTGGATCCGGCAGTGTCTCGAAAAATCGATAGAACGGGAGCCCGTCATGTTTCCAACACGCGGCGAAGCTGGCCCATCGCTGACGCCGGTGGACTTTGAGGATAGCAAAGAAGTGAGAGCATGGAAAGCGAATGGAAAGGGCGGCGGGTTCTGGTGTAGGGGGATGCCGCTCAGGGGCCGGTGTTGGTGTAACGGTATCGTCCTAGCGGGTCTGGTAGGTAGGCAGTAAAAGCACTATGTCTAACGGAAAAAGGAAATGAAGTTACCTTACATCGTCCTTCATTGTGACGAATTCCAGCCGGCGGCAGTGACAAAGAAGCACATAATTCATCGCCAGGGGTCAGCCCCATACCCCAGTGTCAAAGCGGTCATCAGGCCTGCGGCGCCCGAGCCCCGAGTCCCGTCCCGCTGCATTCAGAATCCATTGGCAGGCCTTAAGAGGTAACAAGATTGCTGATATTAATAAGGCGAGCCTCCTGTTGGCCATTTTTGGGCAGAATGGGAACTTACTCATCTTCAAGCATCGTATGATAACTACTCAAATGAGTTTCGCGGAATCAGATCTGCTTCGACTTTCAGAACCCATTGAGAACAACATCATGCCTCCAGCTGACGGAACGATCGATGGAACGTGTAGCTGAAAGTGATATCGATTTGCTCCCAGTATCAGCAGTGCGATAGGCCGACCCTTACAACGAGCATGAACAGAGGTGAAAGTGATCATGAAGGAGTTCAACAAGAAAGCCGGATCTAAACCTTTCCTGAAGCTGGGGTTAGGGTCCCAAATGCTATCTCATCTCAAGATAAGATATTCGGGCTCACGACTTGCTCTCGACCAAATTGAAGCCTACCCAAAGCTCAACGACTTTGCTTCGTTCTCGAAATCCAAATTCCCCCTCACAAAAAGCTCATGCCAGAACACGCTTGCTCGTTCAGTTTGAAGAAGAGACTGCTTGAGGTCACCTCGGACTCCAGAGCGTTTGGACCAAAGACAACTGGATACTCTCCATTATTGTTGGGGAAGCAGCACGAAAGCTTTGTGAGTAGCACGTCTCAGGTCTTATGCACTGTGATGGCTAAGTCGTCATCCAGCTGTCTATCTGTGCAAGAAAGAAACAGTGCAGGTGGAGAGGACGTCAGCGCTTCAGCTTCCAAGCTTCAAGTTTCGAGCCCCATATCTATGGCATCAGCTTCATGCATCAAGAGCGAGAAATTGTTCACAGCTCTCGAAGAAAAGACTTTCCAACTGTCATTCGGAGAGACTCAGATCTGTACTCCTTGGCAGACGACCGACACGACTAGCTCTTAGAAATTAGCACACATCTGGAGAGAAATCCGAAACTGTAAAGTCACAAGGCGCACATCCCAGGCTTCCAAATTTGTTTGCGACGATAACCGTAAAGCGTTGGTAACCTTGCTCGGGTCGCGTTGACAATCTCATTGGTCCTTCGCCGTCGAAGTAGCGAGAGGTTCCCGGGACAAAAGTCGGTAGTTGCTCTTCCGAAGAAAGGAATCTTTGCCCTACCGTTCGTACACCTGTTTCATATTTTCCAATTCACCAGGGCTCACAGAATAGCACCAGGATAACGCATCGCCAGAAATCTTGTAGGCAGGCTCAGTCAACCTCGACACTGTCAGTATCTGTCGCTCTTCTCCCTTACCAACGTACTACGTCACCTGGCAGTGGTATACTCGATCTAGAGGTCACTGAACGTAACCCCAGGGCTATGAATGCCACCATTCTAGACCTTAGATTTCGGAAATTACCTTGATCGCCCCTACATCCTTTCCCTACATCCTTTCCTGATTTGTCGCGCCACATAAAATCTAATCCTACTCGCGTTCACCTCACCCGCAACAACTATTCACCCAGACTAGTGGATGTCGGTCTTGCGTCGCTCACGCGGGCAAAGCCGTGCCTCTTGTTTCGGCTGCTACGATTGACTTCGTATGCCATTTCGGGAGAGGAGATATCGAGTTCTCGCTTTGCCACATCGTACCTTCGGATTACCCAAATCTTGCCCAAATCGACGGCATTCGAGGGCCCGAGCACTGACTGAGTGCATACTTTCGGATAAGAGTTTGCCAAAATGGATATTGATGGCCTATCAGCTTGGATCGGCCACCGCCCTTATTGCCACAATCAGCGTAGAAGCATCAACAATGGATTGTTCTCGTTCGCTTATAAAAAGGCTCGTTCTCGTGATCCCCCCCAACACATCCACATCCACATCCTCGACTCCGACGTCAATCCTCTGCAATGCAAGTCAGCTACCGACCTCGCCGTCACCAAGCTCTTGAGGTACCTGAGATAGCCCACCTCGTCCTCAGCGAATGTAACCTCCGGTCGAACACCGTGTCCAATATCCTTGTATGTCAAGTATGGCTACAAGTCGGCCTTTCGATTATTTGGCGTGAAGTGAGAGATGCTCGTAGGCTGGTCGCCCTTTTGGGACAGATAGATTCTTGTGTGAGTCACTTGAATCACCTTCGTCTCTGAGGCATTCGCCTAATGTACGTCGTGTTATAGAGTGTCAACATCCGGGGCAATCTCGACCAGTGGAACCACTTCCAAGCCGTGTACGCGTGGAGAATTCGTCGTCTCATTCTGAGCGACACGATCGCCTTCTGGTCCTGTCTCCACAACTTGGCCTCCAACGTTATATGGAACGGTCCACTCTTCCCTCAGCTGGAGGCCCTTGACCTTCGGAATACTCTAAATCACCTCTCAACCCGACTTCACTTGCTCGTCAATCCGAATGTCACCAAGTTCGTCCTCCAGAGTCCACCAGTCTTGAATCAGGAATATCTGGTCGATTTCGTTAAGAATATGCCCGCTATCATGCCCAACCTTCGACATGTCGAACTCCGCATTACTCCTCCAGTCTCGCCTCAGCTATCAGCAGCATTTGCGGAGATATGTAGTGCACTCGGCAATTCACTTGAAACACTTCTCCTTCCTCCTCCACTTGATTGCACCAGTCACGTCAACGCCGTGGCATTCCACCGGAAACTGAGGGTCCTGTGCCTCGCAATTGAATTCTATGATATCCCCGAGCCCACAGACGACATAGAACTACATTACACGCGTGTCCTCCCAGTCCTCCCCTCACATCCCGGCACATTTCCCTCTCTCCGTCAACTCAACATCGTCTGCCCAATCCTCCTAGCCATCCAATTCATCGAACAACCTGGATTCCCTCGAAACCTAATCAGTTTCTCCATCAAGTCCCCCAGCGATACCCAATCCGAACTTCCCTCCACAGTCCGCCGTCTATCATACGCTCTCGAAGCCAAATGCACTAACCTGCAATACTTCTCCCTCGACTACTTCATAGAAGACACCTACTACGACAACATCCCCAACGCGATGATCACATACGATGACCTCGCTCCTCTCCGGAGTTGTACGAAGATGCGGCATTTCTCCATCTTCGCCCATCTATACCCGCTTTCGATCAACGACGAGGAACTGGCATTGTTGGTATCGGCGTGGCCGTACCTGACGGCGTTGCATCTCAATCCGGATCCTTTGATGGTGTATGATGAGGATGTGTGGCCGAGGGAGAGGAAGCAGTTGACTTGGAGGTCATTTCTCGGCCTGGCGAGATATGTGCCACGGCTGGAGGTTGTTCTGGTGTTGATCGATCCGGTGCCTCAGGGTGTTCCGAGCTTGGAGGAGGCAGGGGGTTATGGGTGCAACTTTGGCGAATTCGGGCCAAAGCTGCTGAGGTTGCGGTACCTGAATGCTGGGATGCTTCATGATCCCCTTTCGGTGCGCATCGAGGAGAATCCCGAATTGAAGCGCTTCTTGTACAAGATGGTCCCCAAGGATTGTGTGTTAGACCATAGGGACGTGTATACTCGATACATCGTTTAGATAGACATCAAGAACGGACGAACTTTACTGTAGATAGACACCTAAAGGCTCAATAGACTATCCACCTCTTCATTGTATCGCCTACATTGTAACTATGTGACTACATGACTATAATGCTTTATGAGGCTTCATGCCACAAGCATGCGAATCAAATCCAACCGTCTCCAATCGAATGAGAGTCATCGGTCTCTAATCCCAGGTCTTTCATCCGGCCCTCTTTTTCATCGCATTCGTGTCCAACATACAAGAAATCCTTCGGCACCTTGGGTGCAGGCACATTGTGCCTAACGGTATACGCTTTAGCTCAAGCCGAATCTGCAATGTATCAAACCGCGACTCACTCCGAATTGAGATGTGCAACCACCTCTGCTCTCGTCGTTGGAGCGAGAACGTGGGCATGGCATTGAGACCACGACCAGCACACTCGCTTGTCTTCGAAATCGCTATTTTCGACCAAATCAAACCGGGGCCTGGTCAGCACGTTGTGGGCTTTGCGCTCGTGATCGAGCTAGCATCAACTCGTTGATCAGCTCATGCACCCACAAGAACCGAAAAACCAACTCACAGCCTCTCTCCACGTCCCAAGAAATGCACGACCAACGCGGTCACATTCGAACACGCAAGACTTTTCATCCATCTCATCGGTTGTGGTGCTTTCAGGATTTCCGCCCGAGAGGACAATCAAAGAGTCCACCCTCCCAGCACTGAAAAATCGTGGGTCCATGGATATGAGCGGCCGGCTCTCTCCCTCGCCATAGCCGTACTGTGCCTCGAACCTCCCCTTCGAAAAACAGCACTTCGGGCAGTTAAAGTGCCGAAGCGCACTGTCCCAACCGCAGAACGTGCGAAAACAGCAGTAACACTCGACGAGGCAATTCGCAAGGCTGGCCGTCGAAGCGTGAGGCGCCATTTTACGTATGAACTGCAGGATGTCCACTTTCAGCTGGTCCAAAATTTCGTCAAAATCGTCCTGAGTAACAGTTCTCAACGCGTCGAATAACGGATGGACAACAGGCAATTCCAGAATGATAGAGGAAAGTTGTGGGAGAGAACGCGTCTGGATGGGCTGCAAAGTGGCTTTATAGGCGTCATAAACTCTGGAAAGCATTTGACGTCTCTCCAACAGCTCGCCGGTTGCTTCTGGATCGAAAGATCGACATAGACGTGATTTCTCCAGGATGGTGACGACTTTCGATCGAACGGCGGTCCAACCTATCCAGCAAGCATTACGGACCATCTAGATTACCAGGAGGACAGGTTGAACACACCTTTCTCTGTCAAAGGAGCATCCCTTTTCCCCGTAGATGTAAGGAAAGTCCCCGAGAATTTGATATCCATTTCGGAATAGCCCATCTCGGCCAGTTTACGATTCATCCTGAATACATACGTTGTCGGCATCTAGTCGATGGCAAAGGACTGAGGATATTATCGCTTACGATTCGTTGCGCATCTTGATCAGCCCAAGTTTTTCATCTTCCTGCCTATCGTAGTCCATTTCGGCCCAGTTGTAGCATTCTTCCACACGCTAAAAGGTTATCAGTACTGCCGCAAACAGAGGGTTATGAGCCAACTGACTTTGTTGTAATCCTCAAGATACGCCTTTCGTTTGTTGATATAGGTATCCAGTTCCTGCTTCCCTTGACAAGCCTGCAAGCCCCTGACCACCTCTTCGGCGTCGTTGAGGTAATATACATTATCATCCTCGGTGTATTCGTCGATGTTTTCCGCTGAGAAACCCATCAGCTAGAATAACAATAACCGAGAATGGAAACCGACCATCGGGGTCAAGGCATTGTGTGGGGAGCAAGTCCTTGAGTGTCATATACCATTCCCGATACTTTGACTTGAGTTTCTTTGCCGTGAGAGATCTACATGGAGTAATGAGACAAAGTCCTGGAAAACTTTCGAGTAAAACAAGGTCACTTACACTTTCCGAAAACAAGGAGAACAGACACGAATTCTATACTCAAAATAAGGTTCGTCGGTTTTCTTCTTTTTGCAGATCTAAGACGGATAGTTAGGACAATCGATCTTTAAGCTACGGTCTTACATGACATATCTTGCTACCAAACAGATAGCGAACCCATTGAATTTCGGTAAATCCTGGTAAAGGATCTGGCGCTTTGCAAGACTTTCTAACGTTGATCCAGATAGATATCGCTTCCCCAGCTTGCAAAGTTTCTCGAAATAGAGAGTTGACTTGAAGAAGCGCGAGCAGAGTAGCTGGAGGGAGAAACCGCCAGACCTGCAAAGATGGTGAACCAAACCGCGATTGTCATGGTAAACTCGGGAAGTACCTCACCTCAAACAAGATGTCCATGGGTAGCTGTAGAAGTGCGCTCAGCTTTCCAACCGTCCTGGCACCCTTTCCCCTGGGCTTTCTGATCAATTCAGCCGCATCTTTCTTTGTTTTTGCTCGTTTAGCTGGTTTCCGTTTAGCTTTCGAACCTAGTCAGGCCAATTCAGGACATAAGCTCTTCAGATTCGACGCAAGAATATTTTCACCTTTCGTCACACAACTTGAATCCTCTGAATTGTCTGCATCCGCGAGGCCATCACTATCGATATTGTCATCTGAATTTTGTCCTGCGGTACTTTTGCTATCTTGGACAGCTCGAGAGGCCTTGCTCTGATTCCCTTGCTTTGCTTGAACCCGAGCAGATTTGCGTGTCGCGCCAGTAGCAGGCATGGTGATAGATGGAGGCAGAGAGTTTCGTGGGAGTCAGACTCAGAGAGTATCGTGCGCTGTCGATGATGTCAATGACACGAGGTGTCACATACACGTGATACGGAATGCGTGACATTCCGCTTGAAAGTCAAAGTTAAAGCTGGGTCTTTGCGAGTTCAACAAGCAGCGAAGACTAGTATCTCACACACGCTATTTATCGAAAGGTGAGGTGAGCAAATAATGAGGTTTGAGATGTCTTCCAGGAGCAAAATATCGAAGGGGGCGATAATTACAGATGGTTATGGTAAGAATAGTATACATCTAGTGCACAACGGTCTACTATTCTGAGAGTGTTGAATAAGGACTTCCACGATATGCTAATAGTCTGGCCGGTTTACTGCCTACTCGAAGTCGATGGCGACCTCGGCCTGCCATGCATCCTCACAAACGTTATAAACAGACAATAATATTATATGGTCGAGGCAGAAACCACCGGAACCAAGACGCCAGTCAGGATTTTTGGTAGCCTGATTCTTGTTTTTCTAAAGGGGGAAGGTCTAAAGACATGAAGACTCTATGCAATCGCAACGGAGTACTCCTCACCTCGATGTACTCCGCAAAATGATGTGCGATTATACTCGCAAGGTACGCCCTAGTGATGGGACCATCGGAGGTCACAACGTCGACGGTACGGCTCCAAGGAACATGCTCGTATCCAGGCCACTAATGTTAAAGGCACGTAAGTACCGTACCTCCATCAAACTGAAGTAAAAAACAAGAGGTACCCACCGATATATGTAGGGTGACATTCCTCAACCTCGTGTGGGACAGAACGGCATCATTAGCGCCTTGCATCATCTGCTGGAGTGCACTCGGACCTCTCGCATGAATCTCCCGTAGGGGCATTCCAAGCTTGGGGTGTCCAACATAATCGAATGAAACGGCGTTCGAGGGTTGCTGTCTGGATTTGCTGACACAAGTTTGTGGAACAAGTCGACGCGTCGAAGATCCCGCTTCAGGGGTTGCTGGTTGTTGCATAGCAGAACCCAACGTAGAGTATGACGAGCGGTTGATGGAACCAACGGGAGTGTGAAGTGGATTAGAGTAGGACATTTCCAAAGGAGAATGCGAATGCAGGATTTGTCAGCAGCTGGAAGTCGCAGCTGAGCTGATGATTGACATACCTCGGAAACGACCATGCTATATACTCAGTCGCGAAAGAGCCGATACCGACAGCTTGCCCGCTCAGAGTCTTTGATGGAACAGTGAACCTTGTAGGATGAAAGGGTACCGAAGTGAAGAAGAATCCCTTGCAAGAAATTTGGGAACGCAACGGATGAAAGGAGGGATCGACGACGGCTGGTGATAATAGCGCGAATGAATGGGATGCGAACATGGCGTTTGGTGTGAGGTGATAATAGCGAGGGAACACCCGCGTTGAGATCACACAGGAGAAGGTAATATATCGGATAAGGAAATCCCGTGGCGTGCCTCGTAGCTTTGACGGTGAAATGTAATGAGATCTGATATGCTTTTCGCTTTTCGCTAACAAGGAGGTTCGCTCGGGCCGCCTTGCGCTGCGATCTCGCTCAACGAAAGCTATCGGACTGTTCGGTATTCTCCATAGACGAATCTGACAGGAGCACTATAGCTCGAGGTGTACTGACAGTGCTACCTGTCGACACCAACGCCGTGACGGCTTCGCGAGAAGAACTCGTTGTCAACAAGGTTTGCGATGCCAATGACATCGATGGTAGCCCAACCCTTGTAGAATTCATTGGACCCTGTTGAACCCTGTCGTTACGAGGCCGCGGACGAACGAAGGAATCCGGACATGGCAAGGAGGGACTGATTATTGATAGTCTGAGTCGCTGGGCTATCTAGGTTGATGAGATCAACTGGGAGAGAGAAGAATGTTTGTTGCCGATAGCGAGTCGCGATAAGTACCACGAACGGGCCAAGGAAGTCGCTACACAGCAAAGTGTGGGGAAGTTGGGATTGGGGAGGATAGAACGTTTGGCAGGATGGGCATGGAAGGCATAACCCGAGTATGGATGTGAAAGGGCCGATGCAAAGCCACGCGTGCTCACTCTGAGCCGCGAGGTATGAAAGGAAGGAGTGATTGCTTTCATAGAGCACCCTCGTTGTAATCACACCTCTGGTTGTGTAGTATGTGATGAGCGGATGTTGTGGATGTACAAGGGTTTGATTGACTCGTGGTCGTGCATGAAAGCCTGAAATGGCAACGGGTGATAACAGTACACGCCCGTTCGACGCGCAAGCAGCACGAGGTTGATGTTGAGATTGAAAGCGAGTCGCCGACGGTTGACCCTTGGGAGAAACGAGTTCGATGATCGACTCTCTGTAAGCTAGCAAAACTTTGAATCCACTCAAGCCATGATCTGGCTGAATACCGAGAAGGTTTCGGAGAGTTTCAAAGTTAGAAGACTTATGACCATAACTGAAAGGAAAGATCTACCTACCTCGATTCCAAGAACAATGCTGCATGGACTGTCGTAGTTCAAGGTCGAGGACAGGTACTGGCTTCACAGGATGACAAAGCATAGACCGTGAGAAAATACCTTATGCAGTGACTCATTACTCCTTTCCCTGCCAGCCTTTTTCTGCAACCACATCCCCGTCTGTTTCTCATCCCACATTCATCGGCTCAATCAATTCATAAGGCATCAATATAATCTTGTTTTTCTCGATTGTACTCCTCCGAGCAGCGTCGGGGCCCGGGCGTCGTCAATTCCAACCCTCGAGTCCCGAAAATGGCTCTTTCTTAAAGTGACTTCAATAGGTCAGTTGCCAGAGTGTCGCAACTAGTTATGGGACGACTAGGCCTGAAATGTACATCTTCCCCGTACCTCAGCCTTCGAGGCCCATCGATGTACCTGGCCGCCAGGAAGTCCTCAATTCACTCTTCATTCAATCAAAGAATTCGCTCGTCAGATGGGATCCGATTTTTGCGAGGTTGTGACTCGGAGGCTGTTCGTCAACGTCAACTTGCTAGTAATCCTCTACAAGACCAGGGCAATCCTCTTCTTAGAATCCTGCTTAAACGATGCTATGTTCCACTGCTTTTAGAACCTATAACGAGAATTTACATGACTCTCCCAGTGGATACTCCGACAGAACACCCGATAACCGTATCACCGAGCCACGTCCCAATTGTTGGCTTTCAGGGTCCTCATTGGGGCGTCCTTGAGGCGGAGTAGCCGTAGGTTGCATTGGTCTTGTATCCGCTACAACATAGGCATTCCTTCGCCGGAAAGTGCTCTGCGGGTGGAATTGGATGTACAGTCTGAGGGGGTTAAGAGGAAGTCGAATGTTAGGCCTTGTACGCGCATTTGCACCCTGTT
The DNA here is from genome assembly GCA_024721195.1 of Marasmius sp. AFHP31. NCBI lineage: Eukaryota > Fungi > Basidiomycota > Agaricomycetes > Agaricales > Marasmiaceae > Marasmius > Marasmius sp. AFHP31. The sequence goes on from JANHQD010003209.1 coordinate 34,038, forward strand.
TACTTACGTTTTCCTCAGCCCGTTTTCACCCAGTAGTATGACGAATCTGTCCAGTGCCTCGAACTAGCCTCGAGCTCGTTGGTGAAAGATTTGAACTACGAGCACAGCCTATCACTAGGCCCGGGGTTCCACAAGGGAAGACTCCAGCAGACATCATGATTCATATGTAGATCAAACCAGCTCTCGGGGGACTGGAGTCGAGACGTCATCCATTTCATTTCGCCGTTCGAGTGGGTACCTCGCTTCGGAAATGGACCCACTTAATTCTATCATCCCCGTTTTGTCCGTCGTCCTGTGTCGAAGCATCCACTCATCGTTAGCGCAACGGTTGCTGCGGCCGGCCTCGGTATAGTAAGACTCACCTAAGGGTAGTCTAAGCTGCGAGAGATGGTAATATTTGGACTTGAGACTTCACGGGAACCTCTCCTCAGACGTCTCCTTTGAGGCTTATCGTCCAGGAGACGCCGGGATAAGTTGGATTTGTGTTCGTTTCATCGCACGGAGCGAACTATTGAATGCTCCTCCATGGTGAATATCAAGGTGGAGAAGTTTCCACACCCTCTAACGGTTCGGGGACGGCAAAATTTCCGCGTCGGCAACAGACTGAATCCATCCCGTCTCATGGAGGTACGACGTGTTATTCATGCTCGAACACCGCTGAAGCTACTGTGAGAGATCTCGGCACGACGCAGTCATTAGCTCACAGGATTGGTGGAGTGTTTCGATACAGTGGGGTAAGTTTCTCCCTCCGCACTTGTGTTCAGATTCTCCTCTTATACAGTAGAAGATATAAAAGCAGCCTCTCCGCTGCTGCTCTCTGCATCGACTCCTGGTCTCTCCTCCTGCTTCCAACAATCTTCTGAATATTTATATTATATTCCCTTCATCTCTTTGCCCAACACATCTACCATGAAATTCTTCTCCCCTGTCTTTGTCACTTTGGCCGTCGCAGCTGCCACGTCTGCTGCAGTGGTAAGAATAGTCCGTTTTGTCTCCAAACACGACCAGGCCCTCATTCTTTACGACGACAGCTGCCTCGTCAAGTTGATGAGTCAACGAACACAATCACCAGTGACGTCTCTAGTCAAACAACTGGCGGCACCGTCACTGAAGCCACCGCTACGGGTACCGAAACTGGCACTGAAACCGGTGGCCCTACCACTGTCGATACCATTACCCTCGGTCAACCAACCGGAACAGCATCAGGCTCGTCAAGCACACTGACGGGCGAGCTTACTAGTGGCACGGGCGAACCCACTTCCAACGGGACAGCCACTGGGACAGCCACTGGCGAGCCTACCTCGACAGAGACGGGCGAGTCTACTTCGACCGCTACCGGCGAGACTACTTCGACTCCCATTGGTGAGCCTACTTCGACCGGAACTGGGGAAGCCACTTCCACTGCCACTGGTAGCACCGAGACTGGTGAATCCACCTTGACCGGACCTGCCGACCCTACAAATACCGCGACAGGTGAATCCACTGCTACTGGCACTGGAGGCGCCGAGACTGGTGAACCCACTTCATCCGGAACCGGCGAACCTACCAGCACTCAGACCGGTGAGCCAACGTCTACTGGCACTGGTGGCACCGAAACTGGCGAGCCTACTTCGACTGCAACTGGAGAACCAACCTCGACTGGTACCGGGGAAGGTGGATCGACCGACACGGCTACTGGCACCGCAGAATCCTCCTCGATAGAAGGAAGGCCTACAGGTCGACCTACTCGCTCCCACGAGCACCCTCACAGGCCTACGGGAGATTCGAACTGGCCCGGGCGTCACCATGGTGGAGAAGGACGAGGCCACGGCAGAGATCAAGACAACCAGTGAACATGAATGAACGAAAATTTCTAGCAACATCGTATCGTCCTGTAATGCCTGTGAGTACTCCTTCGTCAGTTTCGTTTGTCCCCATAGCTGAGACACCCGATCTCTGGTATGTTCATTGCAGAATGCACTCTCCTTTGTCATCCCTTATTGCATTGAGGACTTTTCAAGGACTATCCTTAGCCTACGTTGAACATAACTTATCTATCTAACCGACCCAATATGAAGTAACTCGACTTGAATGAACTATATTTCATGCGGGTTTGAACACGCAATGTGCATCATGAAGCGTTCAACATCTCAGCGCTACCAGCGAGGTACTGAGTCAAGCCCAATGTGCGTCCTACGCCGCTAGTTCGATATAAACAAACCGTAAAGCCGTCCTTCCAGTTACATTGGTGTCGTATATCTCCAAAGCTGCTCGTACTCATCAGGAATTCTCTTGATTCCACTTGCTATTTGTCAACGCATCCACTCTGAAGTTACATGAGGGCTTTCAACATCTGACTGAAGAAAGGAACATGACTAAGGTTTAGCTGAGAAGTTGCGCTGTTCACAGAAGAAACGGAAGATGTGACGTATTATACACGGAGGTGGACATGATGTAAATGACGAATAAAGTAAATGCACGAACGTAAAATGAAAGAGCAGACTCAGTAGTCCTACAAAAAGGCAATACTCTAGACAGCTGATCTATTCTCGCGGAAAAACGAAGCAGAGGAGATAGATTCCCCACTGCTCGAGATACCCAGCTTCTTGAATTTTCGGTGCGATCTCGCGGGAATAGGACAAGAGAACGCCGTCAATGGTGTAGGCTGGCCTCCATCGAGGTCGGGAATGCACGGTTCGCCATCGATCATGACGGGCTTCACGTCGATAACTTCATCATTTAGGATCGGGGAAGTAGATCGAGGAACTGATGAGGGTATGTCATCTTCGACCACGGATTTTCGTTCCAGAGTCTCCTGATCCAAGAGGATAATATCGGGGCTCATGGACATCGGGGTTCCACTGTAGCTACGCGTCCTCATGCCGGGTCCGAAGCTTTCCAATACCGTAGCGTGACCAAGCAAATCAGTATCCTCGTCTGATTCTGGTTCTTCAAGAAGATGTCCCAATGGGTGTGAAGACAATGAAAGTGGGGCGACTGCAGACTCCACATTCACGTCGTTCGACGTCGTGGTCTCTACCACGCTTCGAGCTCCTCCTCCTACACCCTCACCGTTTCGTAAAGCGTCCAGCTCAGCTCGCATCTGAGTGAAGGCAATATTTAACTCTTTTTGCCTCCTCTGCGACTCCTCTGCGAGCTTTCTGACCTCGAACACACCTTCCGTGAGCGATCCTACAGCTTCACTTACCGACGTCCTCACGATATCGTCGACAACGCTCTTTAACCCTGCCAGTCCCTCCTTGATAGTAGCCCTGACGGTGGCCACGATCTGATCGTCATCTCGAACCGGATTTCTGTTCGTCCCAGTACTACCTTCCCCACCACTTTGTTGCAAAATCTCAGCCAATCCTTCGCGCACTTCAGCCCTCACAATCTCCCGAACCTGATCTCTAAATTCCTTCACTATGTCCTCCTTCGCCTGCCCAATCTCATCGGAGATCTTCTTCATCTCATGCGTAAACATCACCATCAAGGAATCAATCAGCCTCGCGTTGTTGTCTGCATTCGTCAACGTAGGCCGCAAGATCGACCGGGGATTCGTAGAAGCTGCTGTTGACGGAGCAGGAAACGAGGGGAAAGCTATTCCTTCAGAGCTAGATTTCGACCGTGATCGCTGCCACTGCTGCTGGAGAGTTCGTATGTACTCCTCGGTGGCTTGGACCGGAGGCGGAGAAGAATGATTATGGGAAGAAGTTTGTGGGAATGCATTGCTCCCGGTCGACGCTGACCGTGATATGCGATAGATAGTCTTGGAAGTCAAAGCTGCGGGCGTCGATAGGGAACGAGTCAACGGTGGAAGAGCGACGGTCTTGGGCTGTCGAGTCGGAGTCGGAGTCTGGGAGGAATTGGCATCCGTAATCTATGTAGAGGGTGTTCGTGAGCTTAATCACTACGTGTAACAAACAAGAACTATTTACACTATCGACAGCCATATGATCGTCACTTATGTTTGGCGAGCTCGAATCACTAGCAGCGACGATCTGCACGTTTCTATTGACTGACGAGGGCCGAGCCGCTTGCCCGGAGATGAACTTCGGTTGAGACGACTCTGAGAGGCTCGTACCATTACCAGAGGTATGCAAGTCTCTCTGATCATCGCCCTGTGGTCGTATCGGGTTCGTAAGGTTCTCCAGATGCGAAGGAGTAGGTTCAGGAGCGCCAACATCAGGTTCGCGTGGTGTTGGAACGGCTAGAGACGTGGGAGAATATGGTGGAGCTTCAGGGTCTGGGAGATGGTCGTTCGCGGTTCTTCTCGGCTTCACGGTTCTTCTCGGCTTCGCGGTTCTTCTCGGCTTCGGAGAAGTTTCCTTCTCCAATGGAGATCCAGGTCGCTTACCGGGTCGTTCCGTCTGAACGTTTCCAACACCTGAGAGTGACCCACCAGTAGTAGAGGTACTGCGCTGCATTGCCGCCAAAGTAGTGTCTTCGTTGCCAGCCGGGATTTCCACCCTAGCCGACTGAGGGATTCGGATCATATCCGTGTGAGGTCGCTCACTCCTTGGTTCTGCTTCGACGGACGAGTTGGATCTCGGAAGTGATGGGGCCTGCTGAGATTCGGCATTGTTGTTTGGTGATATGGAAGCTTGATCAGTCGGAATGTTGTAGGGCCGAGTGGAAGGAGGAACGGGGGGAGTATTCGACAGTTTTGCTGTGGTAAGGGGTGTGCAAGAGGTGATTTTCGGAGGTAGAGAAGGAACGGTGAGAGGAGACATTGCCGCCAAAGCTGCATGCCTCAATGACCAAGCATCCGCCCCCTCCTCCGGCGATCCCTCCACTTCCCAATACCATCGACCATCTCTTTCCTTCAGCCCCTGCATAAGCTGCTGTGCAGTTATACCATTCTCTATCTCGTCAAGAGTCAAAGAAAATCCATGGTGCCCCTTTAGAGCCCACCCGCGCCAGGCTAAGAGAAAATTAGCGCAAAACCTCCGACCAGGCGAGGAAGATATCTACCGAAGGTAACGATGTCGTCTTTGTACTCACCCTCCCCATACTCCTCCCAAAACGATTGTACCTCTTCTGGTTTTGATATGAACCACTTGAGCTTGTACCGTACTAATGCCCTATCGAATGTCGGACATCGCCATTTCCTATCCACGCCGTATTTGAATCGCGTTTGCAGCGCATCCTGCGCTGAGTCTAGGAGCTTTTTACACAATCTGGAGACATGCAAAATCCCAAACTTGTATTCCTCCCACTCAGTTTCTCTGTCCTCCGCCATTAACACGAGCTGCAACGACAACCACTGGAACCTTGCGAGGAACATAAGAGGAATCCTGTAGCCTCCTGGCAGCACGGTTTTCACGCCGTTGGCACCTATGATATGACAGAACGGACCAATCTTCGCAGGGATATCGAAAGAATAGGCGATTAGATGATGAATGATTTGCGTGTCGTTCCAACTGTGTGGCATAAAGTAGTCGAGTTCTGCGGGATGATTCCACCCATGGTCCTCCTCCGGCGAATCAGAGAATGAAGCTGCCTCCTCTTTCTTGACCACATCGGACCCGGGAGGGGATGAATCATCATGTAAGTTCCCCGTGCCGTTTTCACCCTTGTTGGACTTCAAAGAGGGCCTCGATTGTCGAGAAGACTTCCTTCGTTTAGCAATTGCATTGGTAGAGCCCATTCGACGTCGCCTGTTCCTCGAGATTGAAGATCTAGAAGTGGAAGAAAATGAATCGGTCTTCAGGAGAGTTATCACGTATATTTGACGCACCTCTCTCTGTAGCAGCAGCAAAAAGATCTCCCGTTCACTTATTCTCCCCAGAGTTCCTGAAAGCTCGTGGATTTGACCGGTTGTGAAGTGAAAAGATGTGTAATGAGGATAGAAAATAAGGAGATGCAGCGTCCAACTTGACAAGCAGACCCAATCGGCCACGTGGCTCTGTTTATCACGATTTCCAATTCCGACTCATTTTCGTCGTGACTGCAGAGTATTGTGGGGGAGAAAACCCAAGTGTATGCGGGACAATAGTCTGGATTTACATGGATATTCTGTCAAAAGTACAGTGGAGCCGATGCTACAGGGTACAAAAGGGTCACAGTGCAAAACGGTGGCCTGGTAGCAATCGTTTTAATCTACTCAAGTTCCTACATAGGGCACTGGGGTAGAAGTCCGAGTTGACGACGTGCTTTATCTAAGGCCCTGAGGTATGAAGTTGTGCTTGTCGCTGTATTCACGGTGAATACTCTCTCCAGTTTCCCAAGATTGGCGCGATACGACTCGAGTAGTAGAGGTTTTCGGGAAGTTCCCCGGCATTGACAAGGCATTATTTCACGATAGCGAGTTATTATCCTTGTAGCTAAGATATTATCTATACTGTTCATCTTCTGAACCCCAATTGTTATGGAAAAAAGCTGCAGACCGAGATCTATTATTTATTCGCGAGGTTGCCCTGAATGTATACTGTACGCCGCATCATCCCGAGATCACTGCGACAGACGAGTCTTGAGAGCAGAGATTGGAGGAGCAAAGAAGTATTCTCCACCCCGAGAGACAACCATATCTGAAAGATGCCATCCAGTACCACGCTTCTGATAAGCTTTTTATGCTCACCTTTCTTGAAGACGATGGTCTTTTCGAGGTCCAGTGGGTCAAGACCTTTAACTGTGCGGGGCGCATCCCCAGGAGGTCCAGTATTAGCTGAACCAGTCAGAGGATCCTCGCCCTTGTAAAAGAAGTAAGCATCCGATATGTGAAATCAAACCCATAAGTTCGTTGCTCACAATGTTAGTTCCTGTCGGGAACCTGGCCACAAGAACCTTTCAGCATCACAACAGTTTCAAGGTCAGAACCGCGACTTACAACGGGTTGTTCGAGAATTCCTTCTGAACAGCGATGAAGCCGTTCTGAAGGTTCGATTGGTAAGAAACTGGGCAGGGCAGTCAGTACGGAACAGGCCTTCGGACCTGAGAACGGGCACGTACCAAATGATATACCCCTTTCCAATGCAACATCCTCGGAGGTCGTTTGGGAAGCTTTCTCCTGTTCCGTGACTGTGAGAGCATTTCTACCATCAGATTCTGAACGATCACGAGAATACACATTGGGGGCTCACGTTCTGGACCGTATGGGATACCGGCGCGCATGATGTGGTTAACATCCTCCTCCGGATCGAAGTGAGCCCTGGGGCGACTCTTCACAGTATGTGCGGCGAAGGGGCAGAAAGTTTGGTTGTTCTTTAAGTTGAACCCGCTGAGCTCAGGGTGGTCATAGGTGAAGTTGTTGTGCCTCGTAGGATCGGCACCGAGCTCGGGATCGTCACGAAGCGGTCTGAGGTCAACCGGAGCTCCCTATATGAAAACGTGAGTTGATAGGGATTCGAATCAGAGGACTGGAAGCTCACACTCTTCCATCGTCCAACAATTCGTGCTCCGAGCAGGTCGATATTTTCCTGTTTGGACAACCCGGGCACCGAGAGTGCATTCTCAGCCAAGAACTTGTGATACTCGGGCACGTATTGCTTGAGCTGACGGAAGGCGGCAAAAGATCCGCCTTTAGCCCAGCTTGGACGGGACACAGAGTCACCTTCCTCGCCGACTAGAAGGATACCCGGTCTGACAACCATCTGCCCTGCATACGGGGGCTTGTAACCTTGCACTACGGGCTGAGCGATACCATCAACGTAATCGAAATCTTTCGGGAACCAAAAGTTCGTGAGCCACGCTAAGTCGAGTTTATCGATTCGTTCCACTCACGTTCGTGGCCCAACATATTCCCAGGTCTAGCATCGCCTTTAAGTCGGTAAACCTCCTTTATGGAGTCGCCGAGGGCGGAGACGATGCTCTTCCATTCGTTGTTAATCTTGTCGTGGCTATCAGAGGCGAGTGTGAACATCCCATGAACGCTCTGTCCTGTGAAAGCCTTGACCCAATTTTGAGTGCCGGGGTCACCGATCAACACCGCGTCCTTGTTCTGCCCGCCCCGGAAGTGAGAATCGTTTAAGTCGTCCTTGATTCCAAGGGTGTCAAGACCCCTCTGTGAGAACGCAATATTGACTGCAGTTAGTGGTTGTGTCTCGACGTCGAGAATATCGATGGCGGATGTGATACGGTCGTGAATGTCAGTCCCGAGCTTGGATTTGAATTTCTTGGCGTCGGTAATTTCAAAGAAAACTAGAACCTCTCGGGTCTTCTGCATCCCAACCCTATATTTGGAGTGATTTCAGTACTAAGAGTGATACGCAGGCGAGCTGAGAACAGAATCTTACATGATGAACGCTTGAACGTTGCCGAAGTCGAGTCCTGTCCCAGCTGAAGTTGCCCTTACTTCATTGGCGGTGGGTAGCTCCGGGAAACCAACGGGTCCTGGCAAAAGGAGATACTCAGATAAGCAATGAGAAGTATGAGAGATGCTCTACGTACTCGTCAGCAGCGATGTTGTCCTCTTCTGGGGCCCGGGGATGGTAGATCCCTCGACCATCCCCTGGCTTAGGAGAAGCGCAAGAGCTAGTGTGATGGCAGAAAGCTTCATACTGGGAGAGGGTAGGGGATGTCGATAGTCTACTGGATGAAATTGACGGGTCTTTTATATCCTGGGGTATGGGTTTGTTGTCCCAAGCTTCCCTTAAAGTCGATATCCTGCCAACAGCGATACTCTCACGGAATCCCCACCGCGGGCGATTCCGTACTTCAGAATCCCCTAGTGTTAGAGTTTCTGGCGCCTCATAGGCCTGTTTCCGACCCAGCTGATGAATGCTCATCCCGCCATGAAATGAGGAATCCTCCTTCGTTCCCATAAAAAGGAACTTTGAGAACTAATTTACGGCTACATTTAACAAGGTGACGCAAATAAACATGTGGAATGTACAGAGAGAAGCTGGACCTTCGTATCTTACTGATTTTGATTGATTGAATAGTTTGGCGCTATGTCGAAAGTCCCGCATGAATACACTTCTTCCCGGCTTGAGATACGTGCGTCAGGCACATGCCCTGCTATGGAAGATGCCGACCGAAGGAAACACAGAAGAACTTTCCAAGTCTATCGCTGCGTAATACGGGCCACGAGATTAGACGAGCTGGAAGATGCATCCGGACGAACGTACAATCAACGTTTCAACGTGTGGAGCGGGTTGGATGTTCGATCTTCCGGTAAACGAACCGGAGAACGTCGGCTTGTAGTGTGTTGCCCCGGGGCTGGAGACTGAATTCAGTATAAGTTTGTCCATCTTTCTCTAGACTCGCACGGTGCACCCTCTGCGGCGTACAGTTATACTACGGGATTCCACTTTCAACTATCACCCGTTCAATCATTAACGAGCGTATGCATGCAGTTTAGAGCCAATGCGCAACTCCTGGGTCCTACCATCACAAGTCTCGGGTTCCTACCGGCGGAATCGAGAGCCTAGAATCAAGTCAATTCTCGATGATAGTCAAAGGATAGGCACCATTCGAGCATCTCGGTGTATTCATAAATTTGACACAGCGGGTCAATGCCCAGCTCGCTCCCGTTTTGTTTTTGGTAAGATAAGCTTTCGAAGCCTGGATCCCGACGAGATGGAGGACGTACCGGCGAAAATGAGTGGGGGTTCTCCCCCACCAGCACGGAGGACGTTCAATAATGACAATCGTACGAGCTAAACGATTCTGATACACATGAGGCTGGTGTTCTCCCGCTCCGCTACAAGGAAGTTTGATTAGCTTAACGGTGGGCGAGAGCCCCAGGTCTGTGGGACCCTATATATCCATATGTGCATCGCTAGTTGTGTCCAATGGCAGCCGGCCTATTCCCAAGCCAGTATGACCAACGACTCGAGGAATTGAAGCGTTCGCCTTGATACCCGAAGTACTAGAAGTAGACGACCTGCTCCCGGGTCTGACAAATTTGCGCTTTTGATGGAACTTGCGGGACGTTCTTGGCCCAGAGAATTCATCTTGAGGAAGTTGTAAGTGGCCTGAAGACCACATATCGAGTCACAGAGATCTTCTCTCTCTCTTAATTTTTTTCGAGGCCAAGAGGGCCATTGGGATTATGTTGTGGAAGTTGGTCTGGTGTCGTCAGAGACTCGAAAAGGAAGCTTTGAAAAACGCAGGGCCGGCGGCAGTTGAAACCGGCAGTAATTGCCGCGTCTCCGTCGAGATTCTTTTTTGGAGTTTTTCCACAATCATGAACAGTTGAGATCCAATAGCCCTAGCTGAGAGGATGTTCGGGCGTACTACTATGCTGCATGCCCAATTTACCGATCCAGCATCACAAGCAGCTTGACCCCTCTTTGAGAGCTCCGGATCTTGACGTCATACCATTGTAGATTCGCTCGGCACCGGTGGGTTCTCTTAGATGTGAGTCTCAACGACGTTCCGCCGTATGACATGAATCCCAAAAGCTCAAATAGATGCCTTCGAGAAAGGAATATCACCATGACATCCGAAGACATGCTTGTGGTGTTGTTGTTTCAGTTTTAACGGGCCCCGGAATCAGGAGAGTGAAAGGTTCCATCGCTCTAGACTCGAGCCTGCATTCCCCGTGGATTTCACAAACTTGGCGACAGCCCTTCCTCAGGAGGGGCAGAACAGCGTACAGCGGGACTTCGTGATCTCAGCGCTCGGCACTAACCTTTGAATTGTCCTCAAGCCGCTCCGGTTGAGGGAGTTCCTGTTCTCTTCTTAGCATTGGGAGTGCTGCTCCGACTTAGGTTCTCCATTGCAGGGCACCGCTCTTTGTGCTTTACAATGGTCTACAAACCCGATGGCTACGCCCGAGATACAATGCAAGAATACATCTATTCCGGTCAGACTAGGGTACGTGTTATAATCCGATTAGAGCCTGGACTCTGCTCCCATAAATAACAACGTAAAGGAGGGTATAGTCGAGCTGCAGCCTGACTGTAGCTCATTGATCGCAACAAAAAGAACGAAGGTTCAAAAAGTGTGGTCGACAGGGGATAGCTATGGGTCCTCGTGGGTACCTGAGTGAAATGAAAGGAGAGGTGAGATGGTACGCTTGACGGATAAAGAAACGTTGCTCATGAATACAAGCGAGGCAGAGATTTGGAGGTAGGGACAAGAGAAGGAACGAGAAATCCCAAAAGCGCCATAGCAGTTCGGTAGACAAGGCTTCCCGAAGGCTATCTGACACGGGCTTGTTGTGGTGTAGGGCAGGGCCGGCGCGAGATATTTGTGCGTAGGTGAAACCAACTCGACTTCAGAGGGTGCGGAGGTGACAGGCTGTCATCCGATGTATTGTCTAGTCGGTGGTCGAGAACACTCCCAATCATAAGCGCCTTCAAACTTGATCTTAGGTCCGGCTGGCGCGATGATAATCAGGGGACGGGTGTATAAAAGCGGAAGCTAGGCGCGAGGTGAGAGTGCCTGACGATGAACACAATATGACGGTAACGTCCAGTGACAATATCAAGAGAGGACCCCCAGCGCGGAACACGCGGATTGAGGTAACGGCAAAGCGGGAGCATCGAATTCTCGATGAGCCCTTCGCGTGTTGGAATGGAAAGAGGTCACGAAGTAGAGACCGTCTGTAGGGTTTTCAGGTACCTGGTGGTCCACATCTTTTGCGGTTCACGGGTATGAGAACGTTTTCGAAAGGTCGTGGAGACAGTGACAGGCTTAGGAAGTGTAGTATATTCAGAGGTATGAATACATCCCATGTGATCGCGTATTCTTCACACCGGTAGCGATACCGGATGCTCTAAGGAGGTCAGCGTAGGCGACTGTACATTTCTTTGTCTTTCAAGGTGCCGGGATTTTCGGGAGAAAAACACGGTAACGATCCTGGAGTAATTGTATGAGTTTCCAGACAGAGCAACGTAGAACTTCGACGCACCCAGTGTTGAGATCTAGCGTATCAGACATTCCCTACTCTCTTTTTCCAGGTAGAATTCAGCAAGAGAGAACATCCATGTTCTGACCTAACGCAACCCGTCGGATATGTAGAGCTGATGCGAGGTACATCGAGGAGCGATTGTCTTCCCGTATTGTAGAGGAAGGATGAGCGAGACTTGGTCGAAGACGATCACGGTAGCATTGGGTCGTGAGGTTGACCACTCAAGTAAGCCTATTATCCTGCAAAGAAAACATTCAGATCACAGTTCCGCGAAGGAGAAAAACTAATACCGAGTAAAATTGGCTGTTCAGTTCCCCAAAATGAGAAAGCATTCCAAACCGACAATCTCAGCGTTGATAGAAAGGTTCTGCTGCGCCAGATGATATTATGCTAAACGAGATGAGCAAACATTCATGCGCACTCCAAAATTTGAACGGCTATACCCGAATTCTGTAAACGTAGCGCTGTTTCCATGCTTGAGTTGGCGATGGTTGAAGCTGACAGATTCGAGGTGCTGTGGGTGCTTGGAGGTACTGTGATCAATAAGGAAATTGATTCGCACAGCTCATCCGATGGTCCTTAGGCTCGTTCTTCTCCTTTCGCTTCGATGTACTTCATCTTTAGGTTGGTATGTTCGCCCCTAAAATCGCAGAAAACCTCGAGCAGAGTGTCATTGTACTGAGATCGACACAGGCTAGAACTCCGCTGATTCCTCAGGAATTTCCTTCACAACTCCCGTCTTCGACCGGCGGCATGCACTTCGTACCTCATTCAGGTCAACTCGACAGACCAGAAAACTTGAATAGATGCAGGAAGGGTGAGGCCGAACCCTGTGGTCATCCGACGAGGACCACCGGCTCGTATGAGCGGATAGCTCTCGTCGATCCCGAACTCGCTATGGACATACTAATAGCTCATCAGAAGACGCCGTCGTCTCCGATCGAAAAGTGGTAAATTAGTATCAACCGCAAAGCAAAGGGCGGACTGTCAGCTCTGAATGATGTGGGCCTTCCTTCGAGTCGACTGACCGGAAGACAGATTTCTATCATGACAGCGCGGATGTCGCCTGCATTAGCTCACCCCCACTCTATCGAGATCTACTGGGGCTTTCTGGTCGCAATTTAGCTTCGCGTTGTGGGACATTGGTCGATGATGGGAGCACGGGATCACCAGTGATCATTCCCATGATACGGCGCGCCCAAGGGTGATACGAGGGAGACATGAGGCGTGCTGTTGAGGGCGGGCTGTGTTTGACTTCCTCATTGACCCCCAATCACCTCGCACCTTCTCTCGTCCCCTCCCTTTTCAACTTCTTGCTTTGTATTAGGGACATGTCGACTTACTTTCCCAACGCCCAAAGCACCACCATAGGAGCCAATGCCAATTTCCAGACCGTGACTGGTAATGCTATGGTCACCAACCACTACTACAACTCGGAGAGAGGAGACCTGATCACTATGGTAAGTGCCAATTTGTGTCGCTATCAGTTCTAATCAACATCTTTGACCTTATATCTAGCACGGAAGGACCGTTAGAAGAGTGCTTGACGGGGACATCAATTTCCAACGTCTTATATCGTCCGAAATCCTCTGTATCACTATCCAGCTAGAGGGGGCATCTATATCAACCGAATCGCAGGTCGTCAAAGTCAAGAAAACGGTACAAACAGCCAAGATAGTTGGACGGGAGGAAATATTTACTGCTACCACTCTTGAGCCGTTTGATGAGAAGGATCGAGACAAGTTCGAGAAGGTGAGCAGCATTATTCGAATAGAGTAGAATAACTTGATGATTGGCTTCAGATAACTAGGATTGCCCTCGAGGCAGCGATGGGCCAGCGGTGAGTTGACCTACATTTCGTCTATTGGTCGTTATGATATCATCATCATGTTACAGATCGGCGTTGCTCACTCAATTATTTGCGGTGGCCGAGTCGAAGGTCTTGACATGGATAGCTCACGATGGTAGGCTCTTTGTTGAGACTCTTTGATACGGATGCTGAAAGGGCTGTAGAAATGGCGAATGGAAAGCATCTTTTTGATCAGTATTGGAAAAAGGACGTGGTTGTATTCCACTACCTTGATCATACATTCGTATGTTCGGCGTTTGAGTTTCCTGTCCTAGTTGAGAAGTGCCCTTAGGCAGTTACGGTCAATTTTTTGCGCTCCAAAGGGACTCTAATATATCCGGTGAGCAGACTATTTTCACCGTCGGCCTGCAAGTAATAGCAATTGGGTGACGAATCAGTGGAAGCATTGGTTTTTCAACCTCAAAACTCTGACTTGGCAGTTCGACCCTGCTTCCGTTTTCCTCTCATCACTGAGCGAGGACGACATCGAACCATTCCACAATCACCGAACCCCACTCACCGAAGACACTACTCTACAACTCAACATCGCCGAAATCGTCGCCTGCGTCGAGAAAAACTTTGGTGACATTTTGTACCTAATTGCATCAACCTCATGGAAATCGATTGGTGACCTGTCAGAGTTTGCCCGGCATGGCTTTTTGACGTTTGGGAGCATTGTCGACTGGAACACACCCGGAATCCTCGCCAAGTTTCCTTCCACCCCTTCTCCTGAATGGTTTTGTGACGGCTTCAGTCCCGATGTCAAGGCCGACTATTCCAACTCAGGTGTGTCCGCCTTTTGACTTTACTTTTCTTTGCTGAATGTTCAAGACACTGTTCAAGTCCCATGGCGAGTCAATATATCCTTCCAGAAACCTGGGGATGTCCGAGTGAAGTTATACTTTGGCTTGCGCATCCCAGAAAACGACTACAATCGACTTCGCTGCGCTTATCTCTGTCAGTCCCTCCGCTTCTGTGTTGGCCGCAGTGACGTTCGGGGTGTTGGTAAGTAATCATTCGCATAGGCTTTCCTCCGCTCAATACTTCCTTCCCCTTAGTCTACATAGATTACGTCGGATTTTGCCTCAAAGGTACCCTTTCCAACGACACCACTGGCCATTTAGCAGCATACCTTTTTGTTCCGCCCCTGCGACTAGAGTGTGTAAACAACATGCACGGCGTCTGTTATCCATTTCCTCAAGGCTTGTTTTACTGGTCCCATGACCCACAGGGAAGGAATGTCATTGCCGAGGCGGATTGGGAGAAATTCGGGGTTCCCGAGTTGAGCGTGGAGGAATGGGTCGGTACCTACTGGAATGAGGACCAGTACACTTTTGTGCAAGATCATCTTCGCTCGAGGAGTTACAACCTGGATGGAAACCAGTATGCTCGGGATCATGGATATCCCGAGTTGATACTTGGTGAGTAGCATTTCTCCCCCTCATTTCGACATTACACCGACACCTCTTTTTCTTAGCCGATCCTCACGATATCGCTAAGATTGAAAAGGATACATGCTCAGACTCAGATCCCGAAGCTGCCCTCTCTCATTCACAACTCACACTCCCTTCAAGCTTGCCGTCCGGCGTAACACATGTAAAATGCGATAGCGAACACGCAGACACTTCGTCACGACAAAACAGAGACATAGAACCTCACTGGGCCAAACCCGGATTCCTAAGGAAGTGGTGTATGTATCTGTTCAGTTCCACAAGTACGGGTCTAAACTCCGATACGCATTCCTCCGTGGTCTCGAAGACCATTGCCCATGCGGATATCGAGGTTTTGGATTATTCTGTGGTAGCCTGCTAGTTCGTAATTCGGTGTGCTCTCAAGCCTCGACCGTTTCCCCCGTTCGCTCAACGTTCCTAAGGCGACGACTCGAGGATAGTGATCATATTCCGGGATAAATTGTGCCGTCGATAATTCGCCCGAGGCGAATCGAAAATGATTTACGTTTGTACCACTCCATTTGAAGTAGGACGAAATATGAAGAGAAGCTATTCGAATGCATTATGAGTTCAATAATGTACAGCATATCGAGGTATATGTCAGACGTAGGGGTATACAAAAAGAGAGATACTATCTATTTGAAGTCGATAGCAACCTCAGCTTGCCATGAATCCTCGCCAACATTGTGCACAGATAGAAGCATGATGTGGTCAAGACAAAAGCCGCCAGGACCAAGACGCCAGTCTGGATTTCTGTTAGACTGGTACTGAATTTTCTGGGGAAGAGTCAGAACGAGCCGAAGACGAATCAATTCCCGTGAAGTATTCACCTCAATATATTCCGAGAAGCAGTGTGCGACAATACTCGCGAGATGAGCCCTAGTGATAGGACCAGCGGGCGTTATAATGTCGATACTGCGACACCAGGGTACATGCTCGTAGCCAGGCCACTGTAAGAGAGAAGCGAAGTGAGTAACTATATACGAGATCAAACGAGGGGAATGAAGAACATACCGAGATGTGCAAGTTGATCTTCCGCTGTCTCGTGTGAGCCAGAACGGCATCGTTTGCGCCTTGCATCATCTGCTGAAGAGCATGAGGTCCCCTCGCATGAAGCTCACGAAGGGGCATTCCGATGTTCGAATACCCCGCATAGTCGAACGAGACCGCGTTCGACGGCCTCGACTTGCCCACAAGCGTCTGTGGTACGCGTCGGCGAGTAGGAGAGCTGGCGGAAGTAGAGGGCTGCTTGACAGCAGAACCCAAAGTAGAGTAGGAGGAGCGGTTGATGGAACCGACAGGAGTGTGAAGAGGGTTGGTGTAAGACATTTTGGAAGGGAGTTGCGATTTCAAGAGAAGTTGTTGTGAGTAGCTGAGGATCGGACTTGGCTGATGCCGAACTCACCTCGAAATCGACCATCTTATATATTCCATCCTCTCGAGGGCGACACCAAGTGGTAAAGCGCATGCACAAGCACCGAAAGTCTTTCATGGAACTGTGAAAACCTAGGGATGAAAGGACAACGGGGTGATTTTCTTGAAAGATTTTGGAACGCGACGCGGGGAGCAAGAGATCGACGACGGCGGGTGATAATAGCGCAGGTGAAAGGATGTGAATGCGAGCGATAGCGCAAAGGGGTGAATATAGCAAGGGAACACCCTCGTTAAGATCACAGACACAGGGTGTGATATACCGGAAAAGGAAAATCCAGGGTGTTGTCTGCAGCTTTGGCCGTGAAATGTGAAACATCCTCGAGGTCGTTGTTGCTGATGAAAGCGTCGTTCCCGGTCACCCTTTCACCTCTGACCTTGAATGAAGACGACGTTGCCCGAGGTGGGACCGGCAAGGGTAGGCGAGGGGTTGACGGGTGAAAACGACCATGGTGATTCGTTTGTCGCAAAGGCAGCGAGTGAGCAACTGATTGATGAACGATTAATGAGATTGGGATTCTGCAATAGACTTCAACAAGGAGAACTGACGTTGAGCGCCGTGGCTGAACCCAAGGCATGAAGCCTCCCTACGAGCCATCACGTATGTGTCGTCTATACTAGGGTGTCTCAAATCCTACCTCCTTCTTTCAGTCCAAAGCAGCTCTTTCGTCCGGCTGCGTCCCCTCTGCCCTTGATTCGCCGCACTGATACTCCCCATACAATAGTACCCACATCCCGAGCCTCAGGGTAGCCCATCCCCTTAACCACATCTACCTTTCCCTTGTAACCAGACTACTCCATTTCTCCGGACGAAACCAAAAGGGAGGCCTTGGTAGAGAGCTGGGGGCGAATGGAGGGAGAGAAGCCCCGGAGGATGACAAGCCTCGTGGCGAGTGAACGACGAGAAAAGGACGATGGATAGGAGGTTTGAAGCAACGACAAAAGCGGGGGAAACTGGTGAGAAAAAACATCAATCACAAAGGATAGCGATCGCACAGTCGCAACAGCTGAAAAGATGCAAGATGATGGGGGAGAAAAAGAAGATTCCGTACGCCTCTCAAGGCCTTATAAAGCGGCCAAAAGTGCCCCGTGTCAGGATCGAGTTTCACAAGCGGAAGCAGGCCAGTGTATGAAGCAGCTGCCTCGATGCATGAGCTTCGCGGCATCTGTGAAGCCTTGTGAAGGGTGTAGGGGTAAGCCAGATGCAGTGCGGTGAACATATCGCGGGAACGCCTGATTGAAGTCACGGAGTCGACCTAAATGTGCGCTTGTAGGTCCGTGTGTGGCTGAAGGAAAACATAATTTGAGCAGAGATGTGAAGGATTGTGAAGGGTTCGAAAGGTTCGGTAACTCATAACGAGGAACCGTCCACATGTAGATCACATTTGAATGGTGTTGTAGGTCCTAGTAAACGCCTGAGTGTGAACGGCTGTGGAGAGCCGAACACAGAGTGAACACAGCGAGGGAACGCCCTCATTGTAGTCGCACGAAGCAGGAAAAACTCCTTTAGCACCGTTTCCTGGCTATAGGAGAGTTCTATAACGACCGGTCCCCCGAATCGCGCCCATGGGACCAACACGTCGGTTGCGACTGAGGCTGAGGTGATGGGTTGTATGAACCACCCCTTGGTCCAGATACTCCGAATTCCGAAACGGGCCATATCGCAAGCAGCTGTTCGAAACGGTAGCCCGAAGGAATAAACGTTCGGTACGATACCGGGACAACACTGGGCCACTATTAGAAGGATTATACGAGGCGGCCGAGGACGGGGGAAGGACGAGAGAATGTGACAGGAGAAAACATGAGCGCTCCATGACACCCGAAGCTGCCCCTCATTCGATGACATATCGTATTGAGCAAGTACACGAGTAGCAGGAGGTAGCAGGTGAGGAATATGGGTGAAGGCACAGTTGTGAAGTGACTAGTGTGAAAGGAGCGGTGGGTGATGACGCCGAGGAATCACCCTCGTTGCGAATCACAGGCAAATGAATTGAAAGGTACGCGGGGCAAGGAGTGATAGATCGTCCAGTCACATTCACATTCACATCTCAATGAGCCCATTCGTAGGTCCATGAGGGTGGTACGGAAAGCGTCATCGACACGAGGTGCGTAGATGTGAAAGGGTTGGTATATCCAGGGGGTATCAAGCACTGATCGCACGGGCATCCTGATCTGACAGCATGTGTGAAATGAAGCTATCAAAGGACTGTCATAGAACCACTCACAGACGAAGTGTGGGTGCGTATGAGTGTGTGATAGGAACGTAGGTGATGCACGGAGGCATCAGCCAACACCTGGTCAAGAATCACAAAGCTTCTAGCGCGATCAGACGACAGAAATACCGTGCAGGCTAGTTCTGACATACCAGAACTATCACAGAACGATCAACCTTTCTATAGGGTGGAACCAACACCAGAACCAACGCTTGATCCTACTGAATTCTCCTCGAATAGTCATATTTCCGCCGAGATGCAGCCTACGTCCTAGAACTTCATTGTGAATCAGATGTCGTGAGCCTAACTACTTATGAGAATTGTGGAATTCACGTACCAACCGGGCGTACCGCTGAGCATCAGGTTTCACGACCAGTAAACTACCTTCACTCATGCTGTCCCGAGAGAGAGTTGATAAGACGCATTGATTGCCTCGAAACGTAGCAAAAAAAGTCTCATGAGCCGTTTTCTGATAGCCAGGGAGGCTGAAATTTTTAAATTAAATGAGTTTTCAGCCAGATGCAGTGGAGAGTCGTACGCAACGTTCAGTTTGCAACTTGTATGAACTAATGACACGGTTTATCACCGATCTTCCTCTTCATTCTCCTTCGTTGAAGTCCTGGACCTCAGCCTAGTGTCATGTTAACCTTTCTGTTCTCCTTTTCCTGTCCGAGCGAACATTTCAAATTTCTCTCTTGAGAGCTCTTCGAAGCAGCCCTATGTCTCTCTTTCAGCTACATCGAGTGCCCGTCGCATCGAAATGGTGGTGGTGGTACTGGTGCAAGACGCGACGGCACGTGGTTCCGAGAACAAGCGCTTGAGCGCTACCTGGGCGTCAATTGGTGCTTGCGCTCGGACCACCATGTCGAGCAGGCCAGTCTCATCGAAACAGGCCATCGTACTCTCACCTGGACCACCATCTTCTCCCCAAGCTTGATAAATCTCTACCATGAATCTTGGTACGTATATGGATCTTATTTTCAAGCAACGACTATATCACCGGGCTCCAAACTTGCTTGACCTAATATCGAGCACCTTCAAGTTCATCGCTGGTCGAATCGCTCCTTTTCCTTTTGAATATATCATCCGTTTACCGACCCAGAAACAATTTTGCCTCGACAATTTTTTTCTTCAGTCTTTTTTTCGTTCGCTCCTACAGGGTTACCCTGAGGGTATCCGAGGGATCAGATCATGCAGTCTTCCTTTCTCCGGACTGACACTGACACTTCACGATCCACTCTTCTCGGGTCCTTCGCACTAAGATGCCCCGAGTACTTACCTACTCGCGAATTACGACCATCAAGTTGATGCTCTTCCATTCCAAGACGTTATAGGCAACGAGGCAAGAAGGAACATTAGCCCCATTCGCAAGAGCGCTCGCTCTACGAGAAGGTAAGAATGTTTCGATGCATTTTCCGTCTTTGTATCCAGGAACTGATTCTAAATCTCTATCTTAGTGAAGAAAGAGATGGTAACCCTACGGGAACCAATCTCCATGTGAAGGGCCTGAGCCGTCGCCTCGACAATCGCGATCTTCACAAGACGTTCTCGAAAGCCGGCAGAGTAGGTTTAGTTCACATTTGACACCACATACATCTGATGTTGGTCTAGGTTCAGAACGCACAAATTATCCTCGATCCACATACGCGTGAGTCCAGAGGATACGGTTTCGTGACTATGGAGTCGGCGGAAGAGGCCCTCGCAGCTATCCGACTTCTAAACGCGACCGAACTTCATGGCAAGTTGATCACGGTCGAAAAGGTGCTCTAGTCTCTACTCTAGTCTCGTCCTGGTTTAGCTGTCCCTGACGTTATTTCATTCCGAATGTAGGCTCGCAGAGGTCGAGCTCGTACTCCTACTCCGGGCAAGTATCTTGGACTACCGAGGACCTCGAACTATGGTGAGTTTAGTCGGGCTGTTAAACCTTCACTGCTAATATGATTCGTGCAGAGGAACGTCTTTATGATCCTATGCCTTACGACAGTCGCTACAACTGTGATCACAGGGACCGCGGTCGGCCCAGAGACTGGAGGGATGATGACAATCATCGCGAACGTGACGGGAGACGTAACAATCGTCGTCGCAGCAGACTCCGGTGAATGAAATAGGAGGTATTAGAATGCTGTAACGACAATTCTGAGCCTCTCCGATTACTTAGATTACTTAGTACTTAGCATCTAGGCTCTACTTAGTACCGGGACTTGACATTCTCCTCGCATGATTAGAGTGCCATTCTAAGAGTATGTATAACACTTGTAGACTATCCAGATACCAGGATCCCTTACGTATTGTCGGCGAAAACACGCTTCATATGATGAAAGCTATCTATGCTGATATATCGAGAAACTCCTACAACCGAATGGAAGTGTATGGTGTGGAAGAAGAGCAACATTTCAGATTCTCTTTGGAGTCTGGTGACCGTTGCCGCCATTGCACACGGACAAAAGAATAATCTGACAGAGGCAGAGGAGATTCCTCACAGGTTCCTTCAGAATCGTGATGAGCCAAGTCAAAAACCGAGAGTAGAGATCTACCTGGACGTGCTCCATCAGGCATGTTCGTACGATAATACTCGTTGGGCGAGACCCAGTAGCCGAGCAGGTGAGGGTAAGGACGTCGGTGCTCGGCACTTCAGACACATGTGTAGCCTAGACCTGGTCACTAGAAAGACAGAAGTAAGCAAATAGCGTTGCACGAAATCGGACCAAAAGTGAGAACATACTGGACTATCCAGGTTAATCTTCCCCTCTCGCGTGAGACAGAATAGCGTCGTTCGCCATTGTATCATCTATTGGACCTACGGAGAGCATTACGAGGCTCGAAATACCACGCGTGATCGAACGAGAAGGTGCTAATAGGAGCCTGCGGTACAGTTTTTCCGCCCAGAAGGTGCCGAAGGTCGGTGGTACTGTAATCAGGAGGCAGTCGCCGCAATCGACGGAGTACCATGTAAATGTCGATCGTTGAGTGTGTTACGAAACGATCATGATTACGGTTGGTAGAATAGATTTGCCGGGTACGGTTCGTGGGCGTGAGTCTTTGTGAAAGACAATGATTTGGGTTCTTCCAAACAGGTATATTCAGGGAACAGGGAGAAAGGGTGAGGGTGAAGTGTGGTAGATTGGGTGCTTGCTGCTTCATAGCACCAATTCCATGTGCTCCAGAGGACGAGCTAGGACTTGCTCGAACCAGCGACCTCGGTAATATAACGCTTGTAGGTGCATTTGCAAATTCATGGACGCGCGAAGGCGGATGCTCTCGATGGCTAGGGCTGCTCAACGTTTGCCATAAATCTCTGTGCGAGATAAGCCCTGCTCAAACCCCGTAAGAAAGATCATAATGAATTATAAAGAATTGAATCACGCACAGGTTATCGTTGACAATCTAGAGTTGCACTTTCCTCTCATAATGAAACCGCACGCCAGATAGCTCCAGACAGAACACAAGATATCAGAGGCTCCTCCGGCCGTCGTTCTAATGCCACGAGGTATGATTGGAGCTACTGATGCATTCTGGCACGTTTCCTGTGCGACCGACTGTGAGGTCGACTATTATACTGGCTTTAGCATGTCATCCGTAAAACAGTGTCCTGTGAGCAACCCACCCATCTGCGTCCAAAGCAACCGTCCTCTCGTCTTTCACGCTTTGATCTTCCATTAGGCAAGTACTTGTCCTAGGCCTTGCGAAACCTCTACAGCAACTGTGCGCTGTGCGGTACATTCTTCGATCCTTCCACGTCGCAAAGGTCTGGAAGAAATGTGAACCTGAGAAGTAGGCACAACTTGAAGGAAAGCAGCTTACCCTCCATGTGCATCCTGACGCTACGTTTGCAGTTGCCAGTGGCTTGAGCATGCCTCAGCCTTCATGTCGCTCAGCTGAAAGGACATGTGTTCTGACTTCGCTCAAAAGTCCTGAGCTCACTGGAAGACTGAGAATATCCGCGTAGAGCTGCCAGCAAATAGCATTAGCGACAGGAAATCGTTCTCAATCGTTACTCACAACTAGATACTGAGATGAAGAGCTTGGTAAGGGTGACTTGGTGACTTGGAAAGGGAGAAAGTGCCAAGTCATTCAATTGGCTGACCAACCCGGATCACGTTCAATCTTTCGGCCCGGTGCCCAGTGTAAGTCCTTGCGCGGCATTTTCACTTCGTTCATGGTCTATGTAGCACGCTCACTTCTCAATACCAAGTGAGCTTCATAGTCATTCTCTTAGAATTCGTTTCCCTCCCTATCTTCTCCATATGAAGCACGCATAATCTTGGAGGGGTCTGAGTTGCATATTCACAGGTTCAACGTACCCAAACCGTGTACTGCAGTTTTGTGCCAAAAACCAGATGGCAGGATTACACGACCTTTTATTAACCGACACCATTCCAAGGTCGGATCGAGAATCGAGAGAGGGTCTCTTCTACTAGGTTTAACCTCCGTCAGGGGAGGGACATGCCTCCTCGCGGTAGGCAATGTCTAACACATAAACTTGATTGAGTGCACTGCGGAGAGGGTGTACTCGGGTCATATAAAGCTGTTTCTCGCGTTTCCAGGTGGCCACCCTTGGCTCAAGATTACGCGGTCAAACATAGGACGGTGACTATGACCCAAATTGCATTTCCTTCGACTGAAACTCAGGTCTTGAGCGCTTTGGTCTATCTTCTTGGTATGTCGGATCTTTCTACGTACCCGATTGCATAGAACTCCGGCTAATCTGTCATTCGCCAGGCCTCTCGACGCTCTCCCATTGCCTTTCCAGGCACATTCTGAGCGAGGGGGTTCAAAGCTGGGAATCTATCAAAAGCATTCCCCTTGCACGCATTTTCAGTCTCTGCGTCCTTATTCTCTCATGGTTGTTCTTCTTCGCGAGTGAGTAACTTCCCAGTTCACTCAGTATATCTAATCTCAAGGATTCAAAGATGGACTTCTAATCTTTGGCATTGGGCTCGAAACATCTTGGGAATCATGCAAGGCAGCAATTCTCATCTGCGGATCGTTCTATTCCGCATCCAAATTATTCATCTACTTGTTTCTAGGTGAGTTCCGTATAAGTACCCATGTTCGCCCACAGCCCCGAGCTTAGTATACCCTCCCCGGTCAGCTGAGAAAGTTCATCTCGTTTGGTCTCCCGGCTCCGGAGCCTCAAAGTTCTCAATGGCGAGACGTATGCGGTCGCCTGTGTATCTTGTATGCATCGTATCGGTATTCATCTATACTGGAATAACAGCCAATGGGCTCTCCGGTGAGCATCTGAATCTCACATTCCTGCCTTTGACGATGCCATATCGATATAGGAAAGTTGACGTCCAACCTCCTGACTAGGCATCGACCATTTCTTGAATGATCGCGGCATATGCATAATCGGCCTCAAGCTCTTCTCTTCCGTACCTTTGTTAACATTCGACTTGTACGTCAATCACTCCAGCTCCGGGCCGGTAGACCTAACGAGTCCGTTGTGCAGGTGTCTCACGATCCTTTTGAACGGTCTCTTCCTATGGCCAGTTTTCAAGGTGGGATTTATATCAAGCCCAGCGTTGAGAAGAGTGGCGATAAGGACTTTAGCGTGAGTAGCGTCTAACATGCCTACTCTGAGAGCAACTTAAACGCGGGTGTATTAGTGCCTCAAGTGTCGCGCTAACGACTTCAACGGTATGTTTCCCTCTCTAGCGCCAGCCGCAGGAATCTACTCACGGGTGCTATTCTCCTCATCCAAGATCAACGTCGTCATCCTGACCGTAATGCACGGACGCGAATACGGATGGGTATGTCTGGGATCGTGTAGCGTCGATGTAGGTCCTACTCTCCACCCGAACTTCGCAGCGTCCACTTAAGGAG
This sequence comes from Marasmius sp. AFHP31, assembly GCA_024721195.1. NCBI lineage: Eukaryota > Fungi > Basidiomycota > Agaricomycetes > Agaricales > Marasmiaceae > Marasmius > Marasmius sp. AFHP31. The sequence goes on from JANHQD010003209.1 coordinate 58,587, forward strand.
AACCAAACTAATCCTAACAGGTAATCCTCAACGCCCTAGCCGTGTACTGGATCACAGCAGGGAAGTCTTTGGCGTCTCCAGAACCGGACAACTCCTCGGAGTTGCCGACCCACACCGCTCCTACCATCCCTCCAACACTGTCGAGTCTATTCGTCGTCTCGATCCCCGCAAGTACGAGCCACGGACAAATTTCGGAAGGCCACTCACCCCATCATACCAAAAGTGACCACCAGGAGAAGAGTGATCCGTTAACAGCGTTACCTATGTCGCCGGGGCGTGTGTATGCCCGAAAAGAGATGTAACATTGGATGGGTTCGTTGAGTCCGATGTGGACTAAATGATCATGAACCGATTTGTATAATCGCGTGTATGCAAGCCAATATGTACTTATAAAGTGGCGATCAGGATCCCTCACCATAACTCATTGTAGATGTAGTAAAAACACGTCTGATTTATGAAAATTGACAAAAATCATCGCGGAAGTCTTCACATGGCCAACGTGGGGATCGAACCCAAGACCTTCGCGTTATTAGCACGACGCTCTAACCAACTGAGCTAGTCGGCCGTATTACTCTCTTCTGCTAATACCGTTATGGAGGCTACACCGGACCTGAATTATGGACATACTAGCGAATAAATAAATGCTCATGAATCATGTACATATGCATCGGTATTGCATCGATATCAAGAAGTGGTGAAGTGAAGTGAAGCAGCGACGCGTACAACATATACTACATAGAAATAATATACTTACATACTGGACGAGGCGACGATGCAATCTCAAGTCATATCCTTCTAACCAAATCTCCTTCCAGAACATATCTCCCTTTCTCTCCAGTTGCAACGACCGCCTTAGCAACCTCCGCTGTATCAAAATCTTCGTGCTTATCGGGCGGCATTGCAGCATTGAGGTATGTGAGTAGCGTCGAAACAGACATCTCGTCGGTTGCTTCGTAGGTGGTTTGGGAAAGGTAAGCTATTGAGGAATACACGAATTGTTTTCTAGAGGTTAGAGAAGCATCAGTCTTAGTCGCCAGAGGCTAGCAAAGAAACATACCTCCCAGCGGGCGAATCCAAATCAGCTAGATGAGGAGGAACAAACGAAGCGGCCGATGCAACAACGACCTGGGCGGTGTTGCTCCTGGCTCTTTTGGAAGGCGGTGAAGGAGGTCGGTCGCGACTCGAGTACGGGTAGCTGGGTCGCCTACTACCTACTGACCTACTTGCAGGGCCTGAACGCCGACCTTTCATTGGCCGCCTATCTCCACTCCTCATGTCGATGTCCCCGTCCTCGTCAACGCCCGGTCTCCCAGAACACTGGCCCTCGATATCATCAAGGTCAGCATCTTCCTCGGCGTCTGGCTCCATCTCGCCGTCGCTACCCATACCTATACGCGAGGCCTCGTCGTCCATCCGCTGGTGCCGACGATATAGCCCAGAGCCCGAACCGGAAGCGGATGAAGTGTGTGGGTGTCTGCTGGGACGGGAAGCAGAGGGGCGCATAGACGGCAACGCATGGTAAGAGCGCTCAGGATGATGATAAGGGTGTCCGTCTCCGTGTGGAGGTCGGTCTTTCTTCCCCTTCAATATGTTGAATTCCCAGCCCTCATCGTCGGAGGTGACTGGAGTTAGCAGCTCGCTACTCGAGTAACCATACTCGTCGGGCGGAGTGAAATGTCGAAGCGGCGGATAGTGGGAGGAATGAGACGATGGAGGTCTGGATTGACCTTGAGCTTGACCCTGACGGCGAGCTTGAGATGCTGTTCGTAATGCCTCTCGACGGCGTTTGAACTCAGCAATCTCTTCTGCTTTCTGCAGTCGACGTTTACTAGAGAGCACATATCAGAAACATGTCTCAACGTTCGAACGTAATCGACAATGAATGCCAGGTGACTCACTGCCTAGCCAAACACTTTCCGCGATGCTGCAGCCAGGGGTATGCACAATAGCTGCTGTCTTGTCTCAGCTGTACCCATTTTTGGCATAAAGAACAGAAGACCTAGGGGGGGTGACAGTATCAGCATCACGGAACCGTCAATCAGAACCAGGAATAAACACACCCTATTGGCCTCAACTGCCTCAATCAATGGATCGGCTTTCAACGTCGCTGCCCTCTGTTCAGCGTTTCGCCTCCTGGACTCTTGAGCGGCGTTCAAGTTTGAAGTAGACGTCGCAAAGGTGGACATGCCCCCATCGATGGATTCTGCAGATACACGAGGACTAGCGCCACTTGTCGTGCTTGTTTGTCTGATATCATCCCCGGCCTCGACGGGAACGGAACCCCTGGTAGAAACGACAGGAGAGGGCCGGCTGCCATGAGAGCCCTCTGTAACAGGAGAGGGATGTCGAGCCAGAGCTCCAGGGGTAGGTGAGCGACTTTCTGAAGCTTGAGATCGAGTGTGGGACTGTGAAGGCGACGGCTTCCTTTCCCCGCGCCTCTCATGCCTATCTTCATCGGGGGAGTGATAGGCACGACCGCCACGTTCTTCATAAGGGTGAGGTGGAGGAGGTGCAGGTGCCAGGGGTGCACCGCAAGATATAGATGTCCTCCGCCTCATTACAGTCTCTTTGGCAAGTTGGACCTCTCTCGGAGGAGGTAATGGGTGCGCAAGGGATGGACGAGATAAGGATGGGGAGGCATTTGATGCGAGAGGATGAGAAAACCTTGGAGTGGGGGGTGAGTGCTGAGGAGAACGTTGGGTTGATGGGTATGGCCGAGGCGGTGGTGGTGGACCTTCCAATGACGTATGAGCCCTGTGAGAGCGTCGTAAGGATCAATTTGATAACAAGGGCGGAAATGGGCAACTCACTGTCCAGCAACATAAGCATTGCGGGCGAGCATCTTCTGGCAACTTGACTTGTGCGACAGCCATTTCTGTACAGCTTGGAGATGATCTTCAGGATTGATTGAGATCCACTCGTCACATTCTCCACATAGCACGCGCTCGGCATCGAACTTGCGAACATCCGGATCCTTGGAGAACAGCGAATTCCGTTCTTCAAGGGCGTACGTATTCTTGGACGATCTGCGACGAGAGTGTGTCAACACCTCCGTCACGAATTGAAGGTTTCGAGGAACGGTCAAAAGAAAACACTCTCACATCTTCTTAGCTAAACAGCTCTTCCGATGAGCATCCCATGGGATCGAACAATAGGTAGAGTTAGGCCGCAGCCGAATCCATTTATCACAGCTAGCGCAAAGGACCCTGTACGCCTCAAATTGCGCAACGTACGGATCATTTTTCAGGTAGTTAATTCGTTCTTCCTCGGTCCTCTTGGCTCGACGGCGCTTCGTGGGAGGGTGAGCCAGGGCTGTGGCCGCAGATTCGGGAGTCAAGATAACGGGGTCCCTCTCTCCACCACCAGAGACACGAGGAGCGAGTGGATAGCGAGCATGATGGGGATGTTGAGGTTGATGCGAATGATGAGGGTAACCGTGTCCTACTTGAGAGGGGTGACTGTATAGTCCTTGAGGAGGCGAGCGGGAAACTGAGTGGCGTCTATTAGAGTGTGCATGTGCCTGTGAATGATGACCAGGATGGCGTGAAGAGGGCGGAGCATAAGGTCCAGGGGGGTGTGCATGGCCATGGGAATGTGAATGATGGTGTTGTTGGCTCGCATGAGATCGAGGAGCTGTAGAACCGACCGCGGAGGTACTAAGAACCCGAGAACGAAGCAAAATTTAGTTGACTTGTCAGAACAAGAAAGAGAGTAAAGGAAAGAAATTGGAGGCTAGAGAAGGAAGCCCCGTAAAAGGTTTCATCAATAGCACCTTGGACCCGTTCCGTGGTGATTACCACGTGTCGTATTAACGGGGTCAGAGTCGGGGCCGAGAGACCTTGAACACAAGAGGTACAGGCCACGGAAAACAGACCAAGAAATGGAATCAAATGCGTACAGTGAAGGTGGGGCGACGCTGAGGCGTTCGAGGCGGGATTGACTCACCAGGTCACCTTGTGTTCATGCCAATTTTCGAGCCCGAACCGTCCGGTTTCTGGATCTCGAAATGGGACCTCAGTCCCACACGCACCACACTTGATACGACCATTTTCGTATTCCGAACCGACGGCAGATTCCGCTAAATCTTCGTCCCTCATGGGCGAGGCACTACGCTTGTTCTTGTTGGGGATCACTGATTGTCGTTGATCATGAGCTCGCGAGGACAGCAGAGGCATCGAAACGTTGACAATGTGGGCATCGTCCTCATCAACCTCCTCGCCTTCGGCGTCCTCGTCGCCCTCGGCATCTTGCTCTCCGTCCTCCTCGAACTGAACTTGAACATGGCGTTGCTGCCTTTGCTCATCAGCCTCGTCCGGGTGATCTTTACGCTTTCGTGAATTCCTGGCATTTCAGAAAGAAATCAGAAAGGAATCAGGAATCACAATAAAAAAGAGCAGAAGAAAAGGTTGAATGAAGGGACCCAAGAACCACACAATAGGCTCGGGCTCCTAACGCAAGTCCTCAGATGACCTCGTAATAAAGCCACAAGAGCGGATTCAACCTCCGAGAACTTGAGTGCTCTCTTTGCAGCCCCGACATAATCGTCGCCACAAAGCTCATCAGAGTGTCGATTACGCATCCCTCGACGAGATCGAGGACATTGCCATTGGCGCCACACCTCAGCCTTCTCGACAACACCAGGAAAACGGAGATGGAGGAAGGGAGAGTTCTTATACACACTTACCCACTCGAGGTCGGTACCATCGGCATCGGAGCGACTATAGAAGGAGGAGGTGATTGTCGTTCTAGTTTAGGCTCATGCTGGGGCGTCGACGCGTCCATCGTGGTCCCCTTCGGCGATGCTGCTGACCGTGCAGAAGGCCTTACAAGCAACTTCTCTCAGACTAATACGTGAACAGAAAAAACAGAATAACATACCGTTTGCTTTCCTGCAAGCCCTCCATGATGTATAATCTTGCGAAGGTGATAGGGAGGTCAGGGATGCAGGGACAAGAAATAGAAACAGAAATAACGGAGCTGGTGGTGGTTCAAGTTGAAGATTGGGAAGGGAGGATGACGGTGGCGTAAATAGAATGGCCATGATATATACAGTCCTTTCGGTGGAGGGATCACAGTCTTCCGTTTCTGAAGCACGACAAACATGCGGGCTGAAAAATAATTATAATTAGCTTGGCAGATACCTCCGCTGAACTTAGCACACAACTTAACAGCAGGGTATCTTGTTAATGGATCTTGACTGCCATCTGATTTCCATTCCAGGAGAATTTCAGATCAATTTAATTCTTGTGAAGAGTCGAAACTGGGGACCGAAAATGCTGGCAGTGACTGTGGTGGGGGTCGGAAGTGAATTGTCACACGTTACGCGCGTAATAGCTGTCACAGCTCGCAGCACAATTTACAATTTCCCACAGTACTCGATTTGGAACAGACCGTCCATCATTTCGCAAATGCCCCCTTCAGTATCTTGTTCCCGTTCTTCACTCGCCGCGGCTTCTGGCTTCTAACATTTCTGATGAAATTCAAGATCAAAATACGATCCCTTCAACGTGCTCGAAGCTGGCTGAGCTGCTCCTAACTGTGGCCACGTTCGAATCGTGGGGACTTCGAGGTTTGTGTCGTTCAAACTCACCTTTCCTCAGCGGCCTTGGTCGCCACTCAGGTTGCTCTACACCACGATATACCGTGCTAGTCTCTGCGCAAAGATCACGCATCTTAGATACCTACCTCGGCCGCAGGCTCGTTCCTTTACCTTGGCCACCTTAGCTGTGTGGAACTTCAGAACGTGACTGTCGACCCACGGACTGGGTTAATAGACGGAGTTGCTGTGCTTTAATGAATCTCACCAACCGGGATTTCAATACAAAAGCACCGGCATTGCTACGCAACCACTACAACGTCACAAACTTATGTTGGAAGCAAGGCAAGTCCGCTTTAAGATTGGTGAACACGAGCGGTAAAGGATATTTCTCGACACCGTCTTGTCTTTCAAATACGGCCCGAGAAAGGTTTGACGGCAATATGTGCTTCCTGTACTTACCCTCTTGATTACCGCTCTATTTTCCAAATCCTATCGACGCCACTGGTGGTCTGGAGTTCGTTCCAGAGGCTTTGCTCAGTTGTGCAGGCTGGCCCACGCGCGGTGAGTTATTATTTTGAAAGCTAGTAACATTAGGGCTGACTTTTCACGCCCGGCCATTATCCGAGACTCACAGTACATACTTGCGGTGCTATTGCTGGCTGTGCAAGCAGGCCCCGCCATTCATTGCATTCCTAGATCCCCTAAGGCTTTGGCGGTACCACTGGTGGCGAGTTCATTTTGCCTTTGGAATCTCCCGAATTCCTCAATGTCGTAGCTCAACAATTGTCCCCGACGTCAGGTTCAAGCGCCTCAACAACTGTTTTGGTACACCTTCGACTGGGCTTTTCTTTGCTGGCGCTTCACCTGTCCAAACGCCAAGTAAAGATTCTCACACGGCGGCCAACAATCACAAAGGACTGTTGGTTTCCTCGTGTTACATCCGACCATTCGAGGTATATTACAAATGCGCCGACAGAAAACATACCATATGTCATATGTCGGCATCTGCTTTTCATTTTCAGACATTAACCTCGCCGGCGGAAGTCTTCGCCCAAAGAGGATAACAACATTCAAGGCAGCGGGAACGTCTTCGTAGTCCGCGACTCGACACCCCTCATGTTTCACCGATTGATCTTCCGCTCATACGTGGTTTCCGACACTCATGTTGTTTGCCTTCGATTGAGACTGAAGACATCCTTGCAGTCCTCCGGAGTTGCCTGCACCACAACAGCTCGTGCGCGGGGGGTCTACTGGTAATATGAAATCGAGTATCAGGTTGGTATGACCTGGGTATGACAGTGAGTCATGACATACCTTCCTTGCGGGCCCCAATCACGAGAATATTCTCACTCATCCCCGAAACCAGATGGACGCCTCCTCTTATTATTGGAATGGTCTCCTAAACTTCAACGACATCAACAAATGTTACCTTGTGCCCCGTTAAGTTCCCATTGTGATATGTCTTCCGCCGTTGACATATGGATCAATGCGAATCTCCTCATGCAGACATCGTGGTGTTTCGAATATACGCCACTCGACACCTTTTCCCAATGCTCACGACGAGGTCGAGGAATACTGAATGTGAACCGCGCTCATTATGGTGTGTACAGGACGTTATTTGACATAGCATATTGTAGGTTAGAGCCTATGTTCCGGAACTTCATATCGCACTATCGTACTCTCATCCCGCTGTTGACTGCCAATTCGGTCTTCAGTGGGTCTCATATCTACTCATCCCATTCCAGTATGGTCACACTCGCCCCATGCGCCCTCCTCGTCAGCGGACTTTCCACTGATATGACTTGATAGGATCTCTGTTACGACAACGGTTTCTCATATGTTCAAAGGCCGTCATTGCGTTCCGCGTCCACCGTAGCGAAGCAAAGCTCCAGCCTTCATTCCTTTTTGGCTCTTCGTACCCAGTATCATGTTTCGTCGGCGAACTCATACAGACCAAGCGATGGTGATCCCATCTCCTACGTATGTGTCTCCAGATGTGTTATTGTTGGCCGCACATGCGATGATCACGGAAGTTTGGAAAGCACAAGACATACGAAAAATGGAAATAGTGATGGTACGTTCGTTTCTGGTTGCCACGCGCCCTTCCATTCTATATTCGTATCCTCGGTTGTCGTCCTCGGTCTCTAGGAGCAACAGAACAATTCCGGCAGTGGTGGGACGACGAGAAAACATATAGGTAGGTAAGAGCTTGGTCAACTAAAGGGAATCACCAAGCCTCTTGAGATCAGCCAGCATTCTTGTCCGTACCCCAAAGGTAGGGTGGCTTCCCGTCCATTTCCTCCGCAGATTCAACTGAGTCGCTTGTCGGAGAAACCTAGTATGTACGTGTCTGAAACCATGACACGGCTCGGAGTGACCGCCACAAATTTACATTCTCGGAATGGCGACGATCCTTGGGCAGTCCTCCAAGTTAGCGAATGGCTCCTTGTTTGCCGGCGCTCAATCGTTCAATGGAACGTCAAGCCAGGAACATGTCTTTTATGCTGTTTTCCAGTCATATCGGAGTCCAATGTTATTGTTCTTACTCGAAATACATCGCAAACGCGAAGTGCACGCTTCATACTCGAGGAGCTCAAATGAAGGTTCCCCTGCCACACCCAATGCGCTCCGGACCTCTTATTTCCGGTCCGTGATTCCTGCCCTGTGTCTCGGGCCCTTGGTCAACGTTTGAATGCCCCTACGCAGGCCCAATCCAGACTTCGATTCTCCATAAAGAATGGACCGTTCCGGAAAGCTGTAGTTCTTATACAGGCCCGATGTTCACAGGTTCGGGTCCCTGCAGGACCTTGACACCGGAGTCATGGCCCCGAATCTCCACGAATGATATGAATGGTAAATCATTGAATTTCATGTCGTTTTTGTTACGACCTATTTCAGCTATACTATGGCTCACGTTCCCGATTTGACCCCAAAATTTTACGGAGACTAGTCATTCGATGCATTGGGACTGGGTCATCAGTACCGGCGCTAATCATTGATTGTGCATCGAATCGAGCCATGATGGACTGGTTGGTCCGAATTTGGGTCAACCCTCAACTTATCATCAGAGTCATACATCATACACAGAGTCTTCTGCGGAGCATGGGTGGCTGAGTTTCGTTGGAGGAACATCACGATAGCTGCGGAAGTTACTTGGGAGGCCTGGGAATTGCTTTCTAAGGTCCCGGTGTTCAGGTTTAAGGCCGCTCCGAGACCACTTCTTTACATACATGCACTCCACGCGCTAACCTTGTTTCTTTTAGCTCGTTGCCATGATGTTTTTTCATTGGCCTAGGGCGAGAACATGGGTATACGTTTCAATTGTCTTCGGAGATCGGGCCTGAGGTACCTCAATGGCTGAATTAGGTTTACTTTGCGCCAATTTTCACGAAAGGCTGGGAATACAATAGCGAGAGTTCAATGCACCACGCTGGCAGTATCGTCGCAAGGCATAGGACCAACCTCGAACCAGCCCATGGACGTGATCATGTGTGGTTACCTGAAATTACGTCCCATAGGACTCGGTCAACAGGGAAAATTAGGACGAAAAACTCGACGATGTAATACGCCACCTTGCGCCTAGAATTCGTCCTTCCCAATTCGTCGATGTCCGAGGAGTAAGGAAGCACTTGGGGACCCCCCTCTGGGTGATTCTCTCCTCCTGCCCGATATTTGATTGAGAAACCTACTTCCAAATATGTAGACACATAACCTTGATTGATTCTAACGCCTCGCTCTCCCGAGGAATGAATCTGATTGGAGCTACCGACCGACAAGAATCTACATGACCTATCCTTTTCTGTGGCGCAAAATGGTGGATACTGCTACGGCTGGGAGCGCCAGGTGGCGTGCTAGTCTGAAGAGGAAAATGTATTCAGCCCACATATACTTGTCGGTCCTCCACTGCGCGAAGGTCCGGGAGAGAAATTTTGTGATCTATCGCTGACACCGGAAGCTTGAGGGCGGCACAAGGATATTGAACGGTCCCTAGTGGTCCCCGTGTCACCTGGGGGCTCGAGAAAATGATACACAGGATGGATGTTGGTCAGTTGGGTAGGCAGGCACACGAACACGCAGGGACGATCCAATGGATCCGAATCACGGGGAAAACAGCTCGACGTAGCGGCATCTGAAATTGACATTCAGAGTTCGCTACGTGGGCGTATTTGGCAGGCGGCAAAGAAATTCGATTCGAACAACAGCTAGTGTATCAGTCAATGGAGTCGGCGGTCATTGGCATCGCTGTTTTGATGGTCCTTACACGTGTGCGCTGTCCTATTAACATCTTATTAACATAGGAGACCACAGGCCCGGTCTGAAACGTAGTCCAAAGCAGATATACCTCGGAATTCGATAGTTATCTTGTAGCGAAGGTGAATTCGTGTCTGCGATATCATCCCGTAAATTCAAGTTCCGGCGTTGACTTGATACTTCTCGGACGCTCCAAATTAATAATGAGTGTGTCGACGATGGTCATAGACAGAATTTTACCACCTTGGAAGGGAGAAAGTTCCTAATAGATCGAAACTAGAAGAACTTGTGAACGTACTATGTCCGCTGACATTCAATCCAAACGGCAGTAGACTGGAGTAAGGAAACTGGAGGCTCCTGCGCTAGTAGTCAACTTCCCGGCATCAATCAGCCTAGCGTCTTGACCTCGTCCGCATGTAGCTCATGTAGCATACGATGGGGTAAAATCAGGGCTTCGGGGCAGAATTACACCCAGCATTACAAGGCACAATCGCCGCGAAACCGAATAACAGTTTTGGTTCCCGTTCTGGATATTGCACGCTGATGATGGGCCCTCATGAACGAGTATCTTTGAGACGTACTCCAATGACATGGTCTTCTGCGGGGGAACGTGGGTCAATTCATGATGTCCCCTCCATTTTGCCGTGGAGATATTCGGGAGGTACACTCACATCTTAGCTGTATCTCCATTATTGAGACACATGTTTGAGAAACAGAAGCATGGCGGAGAGTCCAATCATCGAAAGGAAACAAAGTACGACTTGTGCTCTCCCATTCGCGCAGGAAACACTCCCATCAGCGAGCCATCGGCTCGCTACGATGTCTCATCTCTCCAGACATGCACACATCGTAGAGACTGCAAGAATTGGTGTGCAGGAAGCATGGCTTACTAGGTCGTCGAGTGCGCCATAACTAATTGGACGCCATCTGGTGCGAGATCGATCAACAGGAATCAAATCAGGTATTGAACCTTTGCCCAATTCAGCAAAGGCTGCCCAGTTAGATGCTACAAATCAAAAGATTCGATCATGGGAGGCGAACACGGACATGTTACGCACCAGTTTCCACGTGGACGCTTTATGAAGTAGTCAGTGCCATTCGTGTACCTTCGTGAGTTTGTAACCAATAAGTCTCACCATACCTCGAGGCTCTATACCATAGAGTCGCACGAATAGCGTAGAAAGTTTTACCATCGATCCACTACGTGTTACCTCTTGAGAAATGGAAGGGTAAATTACGACGTGAGGCAAGAGTGAGACAAAACACGGGTTGTCTGGGAGGCACCCGAAAGTTTCATGGTGACGAAGGAGATAAACGAGTCACGAACAACTCATCGCCCGCCATCGGCGGGCGATGATACGAGCTAAGGCAGCTTACTCGAGAGAGCATGCCAATTACGCCCAATTTGGTACTATGTACCGAAAGCCTCGAGTGGAATTGAACGTTGCAAATTACCTGCAATAAAACGGTCAGGTTTATTCACTGAGTAACTGATATAGCTTACTCGTGCGACAACTTTCAAAGTCGACGAGAACCGCTTAGGTTGAACCTGTATCGGGTACTAGTCGTTCTAGCCGCGGTGGGTTGATTCATATTCAAGGGAACTGAGTGACACCAGGCTCCACTAATCATCGCGCAGTCCCGATCTTGAGCACGAGGTGTTGGAATCTGGGGTGCAATAATCTGTTACATACTGAAATTGAGCACTCTTCAAGCCCTGACACATATTACCCGGCCAGATTTCCGCTGCGCGTCGTAGCTCCAGTTAGATCGGTTCAGTTATTCTGTGTCCTTTGCACTAATATATTGGGAGTAGAGCCTCTATACCGAACGGCCTGAGTTAGTCTCGAGTAAAGGGTATCGAAGGGCAACAGGAGCTCGTCTCGTGGAAAATTAGGACACGATGGCACGAACGAAGGTTCAAGCTGAAGATATGATGACACTGATAGTGATAACTCATTCTTCCCACGCCACCAACGACTTACTCGGCAGATGCCGGATTGTTTGATCATCAGCCACCAGGGCTCGACGCCCGCTTTAGACTTGCAAAGAATAAGTAGCTTTGTTCTCGGTCACATATATTGGTGGGAACATCGCTCTTCGAGAACTCTCTCCCCCTGCCAAGGTCCCTAGGTTCTCCTAAGTCTGACACTGTTCCTGCCAGACTAAGTAACTAGGGGCTCGTCCAAACCCAGGGAGACTGGTGACCAATCGAAGATGCCTCGTCCATATCCACTCAACATATGGGACAATCCTCGGGTCACTATACATGTGTCATGGTTTCAGTAGCCAAAGATGGTCTGAGATGGACAGTCCGACCAAGCTAGCTTTTGCGGAAGTAAATCATATATTGGATAGTTTCACACTTGGAACTGAACGCCTCGTGCTAGGCGCAAAACGTCCATTGGGTTGATCTGTTCTTGATTTATACTAGTTCGTTGGATGGTCGAGCCCTTGATGACAGAAATTATCAGCGGACCGCTAGGACAACATATCCTTCATTATTCATCCAAAATCCTTCTGTTAGACTCCGCTTCGGTCATACTCCCACATAAAACGTCGAACAAACTTCCCTCCGCGGTTTTCATCACCCCGGAGCTCGAGTCCCCGGCACACATGCCGCCACCGAACTAAACGAATAAGAGCACGGAATGTGCGTGTAGAGCAACACCGCCCTTAATCTTACCGTCATACTCAATCCCTTCCATGTCTTTTTTCAAATTTCTTTCGTCCAGGGGCACGACTGCCTAAAATGAAAACGGCAAATTCGCGTCCTGCAGTGAAACTTATAGTGAGGTTACAGCATTACACTGGCCAAATGGTGTGTCAACCTCTCCTGAGACAAAAGCTTGATGATAGAAGATCGTAGACCTGTGACATGCCCGTCAATGAGCAAGCGTCAGCGACTTTATCTTGTGAGGGGTCTGTTACAGGCCTAAGAAGATCAGAATGCTATGGGTCAGCCCCTGAAGGCACTGTTGAGCCTTTTTGGGAAGACCGACAGGACGACCGACTTCAGGACATCCCATTTCATCTGTCCCTAGAGCCATAAACAGCAATATCCGAGCGTTCAAGCTCCGAGGTCAGATACCAATCTATTGTTCATATTACAGTATGTTACGGAGCGAGGATTAATTCAGGTCATGAAAGGATGCTTCAGTCATTCCGTGCTTACAGGCCGCCACGAATAAACCTTGAGCTTTTGGACTGACTGACAGCGCAAGAAATTCGTGCAACTTCTTCATTCGACTGAGATTGATGACGAGACTGGCGTTATTAATGTAGGAAAGCCCTGTGAGTATACATTGGGGATAATAGGTTTTGAGAAAACGTCTCAGTGGGTATGCGAGGTCAGATGTCGAACTGGTAGCGGTCTCCCTCACGTCGGCAGTATGCATACTAAAGAATCCGTGGTGATGACCAGTGCTCCAGTAAAAAAGTAGAAAACTCCGAGGGTCGCACCATCCCGGGCCCGAACTCAAAAGCTGAAAGGCGAGAGGTCGGTCATAAAGCCCCTTAACCACGCCAATCGACCACTTTTCATCTATATGTCGTCGTCCAGTTACGTATGAGGTCCTATAATTCTCTTTGTGAGTTAATGGCCGAGTCCTGAGGGCGAGTAAGGCCCTACGAATGTTGATGCATAATGAAACGTCCACTGCACCGATGTACAAAACGAGACGTACACCTTTGACAGGCCGACTAGCTCAGTTGGTTAGAGCGTCGTGCTAATATGATGTTAACGCGAAGGTCTTGGGTTCGATCCCCACGTTGGCCACAATCCATCGCACTCCAGTGTATTTTTTCTGTTCGTCCAGTGAAATGTCAGTGGAAGTACAAGTACAACTTTACAGTGGACAACAAAGAAAGACCTTTCGCAGGCTTTCGGTTTACGCGAGTGGATCATCACGAGAAACGGGTAGCTCTTTTTCCTGTAGATACCCACAATTCACTGATCGTACTGGATAGAAATCAAGTTTGGAGGATGACAACTTCCATGGTGGATCTTAGCACCTCCTGAGTCTTGTTCCACTCACCTGAGTGTCTTCTACGACGATGGTCCTTGCGTCTGCTATTGTGTTCGCTGAGATCATTAAGTCCCCTCCGGTCATCGAGTCGATCTCGCTCTTTGTGGCCACGGCTATAGTATGCATCATACGGCATAGTATTGCAGACGTCCTTTGAGTAAACCGCATCAACGCGAACGCCTACGAGTGCAACCAAATCTCACCATAGTTCGACTTCCCCATCATGTTTCCCCAGAGTTAGAGTACAAGCTCGTCCTCTACGAACCTTCGTCCAAAAGACGGCCGAAGATGAAGCCAGAGATAGCCAAAACAGGACGAGACAAGGGACTAGAATACCTTTTCGACTGTAATCAATTTGCCATGAAGCCTGGTCGCGTTCAGAAGTCGAACATCTGCGAAGGCCTCTTCCGCCGACTCCGTGGCTATGAAGCTATATCCTGATTCACGCATATGTGGATCAAGCATGGCCTGTGTGTTTGAACTTAGACCGAGACCAGATGCTTGCGGTTTGCAAAGCGAGCTAAAATCACTCCACCGAATTTCGAGAACATGTTGGGAAGATCCCGATTATCGATTCGACAGCTTAGGCCTTTCAGGATTAGCTCCCGCAGGGCTGTCGTATTTCTCTGATTTACCACCGCGTGCCTCGTAGACTTGGAATCAGTTTCTGGGAAGACGAAATGGAAAGCAATTACCTCCTCTGGGGGCGAGCGTTCTTGCGTATGGGGTTAACACTCCTCGCCTTATTGCCCGTAGCATCTTGAAATGGAAGAAAACCAACTGATCGTCGTCGGAATTTGTGTGGATGTTCGGAACATGTTAGAGCGGAGAGCCCAAGAGTTTGGGATCGCAAACTGTCAGTGTCAGCCCACAGAAACGAAGACACTGAATGATCTGATGCCTCGGATACCCTGGAGGAGTGAAAACTAAAAGCGAAAGATCGAAAGCTGAGGATAACCGCAAGGGCGAAGTTGTTTTTCCGATGGAAGAATGACATTGACGCTTCCACAAGTCAACAGAGGGAATGATCCGAGACAAAGCGCTGAAAAACACCTTGGGAGTTGTTATCAAGCCAGCCCTGGACCAACCTGAAAATCAGGCCGGGAATACCATTGTTGCCAGAAAGAGAGAGTTGAATACATACCAGAACTCCAGGCAAGTAATAGACCTTTAGGTTGGATGGTGGCTCCGTTGAAAGACTGGAGATCTGGTCCAGACTGGAATAGATGATGGTGGTCCGTGCGCAGGAACCCATTGACGCCCAGGTAGCGCTCATTTACTGAAGCACGTGCAACCGCGTTTCTGTCGAGATCTACCAGTACCACCACCATCCCAATGACACTCGCCCTCGATGTAGCTGGAAAACGGATATATGGCTGTTTTAAACTCTGCCAAGTTAAAATTTTACCGTCAACGCTCGTTCGGATAGGAGAGGGAGCACAGCAAGATTAGTACGACACCAGGCTGGGGGGCACCGAAGGAAGGGAGAGAAAAACCGGTACTGAGCCGCATCAACGCTCTATCAGTGCTGCGGACTGAGCGGTGCGTACATAAATATACGCTGCACACCATTGCAATTAATGGTGTTTGAAAAGTTCAACCTTGTTGGTATAGCAGAAAACAGCTCACGAACTCTTTCTATACGTTTCGAGGCAATCAACGCCTACTTACCAACGCTTTTGGGACAATATGCATGAAGGCAGCTTTCTGGATCCCTGATGCTCAGCAGTAAGTAGGAAGCAGTACGTTCCGTTGGTACGTGAATTCCAAAGTTCTCATAGCCAGTGGGACTCATGACCTCGGAAGTGCAATGTGTGACTGTAGTGAGAACGATTGTCTTCTCAAAGGATCACGGAACCGGCGTCAGGCGTGAGTCTTGGGGGGTGGGCTGCATCTCAGCAGAGACGAGAATGCTCTTAAGGAGGACTCGGTGAATCAAGCATTGCGTTTAGGTTCGCCCTATAGAATGGTCAACTGTTCTGTGAACGCCCTGGTACGTCATAGCTTTTCTGATACTTCTGCTCGTCTGATCGTTCTTGAAGTTACGTGGTTGTTAACAAGGCGGTGGCCGATGGCCTACCTACCACAATCACATCACCCATATGCACCCACACTTCCGACTTCGTCTGTGAGTGATGATGTGACGGTTCTCTGACAGTTTCATTTCGCTTATGCTGTCAAATCTGGATGTTCATAGATCAGCCCGCTGGCAGATGCACGATCTTTCTCGTCTATTCCAAGCCCTTCGCGACTACCCGCCTCTTATCGATGATGCTTTTCGTATCACCCCCATGAGCCTACGAATGTGCCCAATGAAATGTGAATGTGAATGCGGATGTGACTGGACGATCTGTCACTCCGCGTACCTTTCAATTTATTGACCTGTGATTCACAGCGAGGGTGATTCCTCGGTGTGATCACCCACCGTTCCTTTCACGCTAGTCACTTCACAACTCGTGCCTTCGCCCATATTCCTCACCTGCTACTCACCAATTTGCTCAACACGATATGTCATCGATTGAGGGACAACTTCGGGTGTCACGGAGCGCCATATCTTCTCCTGTTCACTCGTCCTCATGTCGACCCCGGCCGCCCCGTACAGTCCTTCTGATAGCTCAGCGCTCAGCGCTGGCCCGGTATCGTTACCGCTCGTCTCAAACCTCTGTTGCTGCGGGCTACCGTTTTGAACAGTTGCTTGTGTTATGGCTCATTTCGGACGGGGTACTGGGGTACCTAGACCGAGATATGGCTGATATCACTTATCACCTCAGCCTCAGTCGCGGCTACCGTGTTGGCCTCATTGGCACAATCCGGGGACCAGTCGTTGTAAAACTCTCCTATAGCTTGGAATGAGTGCGGATGTCGCTTGTCCTGCTTTGGCCGCAACGGGGGCGTTCCCTCGCTGTGTTCACTCTATATCCCGTTGTTCACAGCCGTTCACACTCAAGCTCCTACCGGGACCTACAGCACTATTCAAATGTGATCTACATGAGGGCGATCCTTCGTTATGAGTCACCAAACCTTTCGAGCCCTTCACAATCCTTCACATCTCTGCAGGGACTCTGCTTTCCTCCTGGCCATACACGGACCTACAACCCCACGTTTGGGTCCATTCTGTGACCTCAATCACGCGTTCCCTCGACATGTTCACCGCACAGCATCTCGCTTACTCCCAGGCCCTTCACAAGCCTTCAAAGATGTCGCGAAGATCGTGCGTCGAAGCAAATGGTTCATACACTGGCTTGCTTCCACTCGAATCTCGATCGTGACACGGGGCATTTTTGGCCGTGTTATAAGGCCTTGAGAGGGGCACGGAATTCTTCCCCCCCCGCATCGTCTTGCATCTTTTCAGCTGCTACGACCGCGCGGTTGCTATCTTATGTGATTGATGTGGCTTCTCCCCAGGTCCCCCCACTTTTGTCGTTGCTTCAACCCTCCTACCCACCATACTCTCGTCGTCGTCTGCTCGCCACGAGGCTGTTATCCCTCGGACCTTCTCCCCTTCCATTTGATTTCAACCCGCTGGGGCTCGATCGTCCCGACGGTAATCTCAGCCCGAGGCCTCCCTTTTAAATCATCCGGGGAAATGGGTAGTTTGGTTGCAAGCAAAAAGTAGACGTGGTCGATGGGATGATGGGTTACCTCGAAGCTTGGGATGTGGGGAGTCTTGTATGGGGAGTATCAGCGGGAGGAATCAAGGGCAAAGAGGGGTACGAGACCAGACGAAAGAGATACTTTGGGCTGAAAGGAGGTATGATTCGAGAGACTGTGGTACAGACGATACATACGTGATGTCTCGTAGGCAGGCTTCGTGCCTTTCGTTGGGCCTTGCTCAAACTCAGTTCTCCCTGTTGGAGTCCTTCGCGGAATCCCAATTCCATGGTCCGTTCATCGATCAGATGCTCACTCATCCTTGCCATAATCGAATCGCCGTGGATGCTTTTACCCGTCATCGATTCATCCCCTCACCTACTCTTGTCGGCCCCACCTCGGACAACGTTTTCGTCTTCATTCAGGTCAGAGGCGAAAGGGTGACCGGGAACGGCACTTTCATCAGCAACAACGACCTCGAGGACGTTTCACATTTCACGGCCAAAGCTGCAGACAACGCCCTGGATTTTCCTTTTCCGGTATATCACATCCTGTGTCTGTGATCTTAACGAGGGTGTTCCCTTGCTATAATCACCCCTTTGCGCTATCGCTCGCATTCACGTCCTTTCACCTGCGCTATTATCACCCGCCGTCGTCGATCTCTTGCTCACCGTGTCGCGTTCCAAAATCTTTCAGGAAATTCACCCCGTTGTCCTTTCATCCCTAGGTTTTCACAGTTCCATGAAAGACTTTCGGTGCTTGTGCATGCGCTTTAGCACTAGGTGTTGCCCTTCGGAGAATGGAATATATAAGATGGTCAATTTCGAGGTGAGTCGACATCAGGTTAGTTCGATCTTCAGTTACTCACAATAACTCCTCTTGCATTCGCAACTCTCTTCTGAAATGTCTTACACCAACCCTCTTCACACTCCCGTCGGTTCCATTAGCCGCTCCTCCTACTCTTCTTTGGGTTCTGCTATCCAGCAGCCCTCTGCATCCGCCGGTTTCTCCACCCGCCGACGCGTACCACAGACGCCTGTGGGCAAGTCGAGGCCCTCGAATGGGATCTCATTCGACTATGCGGGGCACTCGAATGTCGGAATGCCCCTTCGGGAGCTTCATGCGAGGGGGCCTCACGCGCTTCAGCGGATGATGCAAGGCGCGAACGACGCGGTCCTTGCTCATACGAGACAGAGGAAGATCAATCTGTACATTTCGGTATGTCCTACTTATTCATTCCTCACCCCGTAGAGTCACTCACGTAACCTTCTCTGCAGTGGCCCGGCTACGAACACGTACCCTGGTGTCGCAGTATCGACATTATGACACCCGCTGGACCCATCACCAGGTCTGACCTTGCGAGTATCATCGCACACTGCTTCTCGGAATACGTCGAGGTGAATACTTATACCTTCACCGATTCGTCTTTTGCCTCATTCTGATTCTCCCGTTCCCAGAAATCCCAGTACCAGTCTACCAGAAATCCGGACTGGCGTCTTGGTCCTGGCGGCTTTTGCCTTGACCACATCGTGCTGCTATCTGTGCATAACGTTGGCGAGGATTCGTGGCAAGCTGAGGTTGCTATTGACTTCCAATGAACCAACAATCTATCTATCTAGAATACCCCCCTTGCCTGCTTTTTACCTCATTACAATATTCTGAGAATAGCGACTCCTCTCCTGTCTTTCGTATACGTCGAGAGCTTCCCCATCATAAATAATCGAACCGTGTGTATATGATATCAATCCTGCAGAATAACGACTCTCTCCTCATCGTGCTCCATTATTTTTGAACAAACTTTCCAATGCCTGCGTAATTGTTCTGTTGCCTCCCTTGGTCCCCTCATGACTATCGTGATTTCCAACGCCTCTTTCCCTTTCCATTCACAAGACCCCTTCAAGAAATCCTTCAGTTGTTCAACGCAACTCTGCACAACATTAGCATCGAGGTCGTCGGCAATGTTAATCCTTAACACCAATTCCTCTAGTCGCGGGCATTTGAACCAACTCCCCGCAAATGCTGCACCCAGAGTCGAGATTATGTCATCCATAATGACCGGATAGCCACGCTCTCTTGTTACAGTGCTCTGGGCCGCAACGATATCAAATGAAATATACTCCAGCGCCTTGAAGGGTTGGGGATGACATAGCAAAGAAACATACCATTTCCACGGCCTCTCACACTCTCCACGAAACGAGAACTGAAGTTCCAGCCAAGTAAAGTTGTGACCCCATTTCCTCGTGAGACGACTCAGTGGGCTCTGATAATAACTTAGAGACCCGCATGAGTCATCGAAGCTGAGCTCTGTGAGATTCGGGAGATTCAGGTGATGTAGAATGTTATCGGCGAAGTCTCCAGTCCGCTCTGTGTATAGGAGACACCGTACTGAGGGCAGTGTGATTGGTGCGAAGATACCCTGCGACGTGTAATAAGTGAACCCTCCCATCTCAGTCACGTCTACGCAAATAGTCTCCGCCGACTTCGCAAACTTCAAGACGTTATAAGCCTCCCAGACTGATCTGTTCTGGACAATTTCGACTCGCTCGAGCTGCTGCCAGGGAAACGTAGTGCCCCAGTTGCGCGTGCTGGTGCTGGGAGACACACCCTTGGAGGAGAATGTCCTCAGTCTCGGTGCTACGCTGAACACGTTTACCAGGAACTCCTGAGGTGACACATTTCGGAACCGGGGGGAAGGAGGTAAGCCATCTGCTCCGTGAACGACGAGATCAAGCCACTCGAGACTTTTGACGTTGCCCTGAATCGGCCACAAGTCCGAAATAAGGGAGACATGTGTCTCCAGCGTGACGTATTGCCAATATTGAGAGCGCCTAATCAACGTTTGAAGGACCTCTCGCTCGAGGTATGTACAGCGGGTCGTCGAACCGGTTCGGAAAATGAAGTTGAGTCTTCCAAGGCTGTCATCGGGAGAGTACGCGAGTGAAAGCCACGAATTCATCATGTATCGAGCCCGCTTTGAATTTTCAGAATTGTCGGATTGGACCCACGATGGGGCACTCTCAGAGGTGATCTCGAAATCCTGCCACATCGAGTGGGTTTGTTGTGCTACGTTCCTCCATCGCTTGTTCACATTTAGCAGCACGCGAGCCTGGGAGTCTGATTGAAGTGGATGACGAGCTGGTGAGCCCAGATCGTGAGCAGCGTGAGTGAAGGTGAAGATCTCGGACAAGATCTCGTTAGGAAAGTCATGGATTGTCGCGGGTGCTACGGATTTTGCTTTAGACGCCATAAGTTGAGGTGCCTAGAAGGTTTGACTCTGTAGTCAGTTACTATCTGGGTACTTACTGGAGATTATCGCTGGAGGAACTAGACGCACTGTGATGCTCATCTCTTGGGGATGTTTCAAGGTGCAGTGGCTATTGTCGTTGCTTCGTATCCTGCCTTTTATGTAATTTGCAGTGTATTGTTATCCCTCTTGGGAGAATATCAAGGTCATTGTGGATAACAAAGATCGTGAGAATTGGAGAGTCACTGGCAACGGCAACTCCGCCAAGCTCCGGTCCGACTCTGATCCTGTTCACCGTCGACCACCACGTAGTATTCCCACTCAGTGAACACCATCGTCTTGTAACACCGGGCCTTTCCTTCTTCCTAATATCTTCATTCCATCTTTAGAATCAATGAGCAGCTTCCTCGGACACTATCCGGATTTTCGAAACTCAAATGAGGAATGGACTCAGGCCCGAGACTCATGGGGACCGGAGACTTTCCTCTCATACACCGATTCAAACTTCGAAGTGAACAATCAAAAGAACGAGGTATCAATATGCTCGTGTACATGATACTTAGGGGTCCACCTTACAAGTTGTCTTCCACATAGAGCAGAAGATACCCTTGGACAGGAAGAACGACATGCACTAGCAATCGAGTCTTCCAGCCCGCTTCTCTTACCCTCCCTTGGATCTCCGGCATGCTCTTCTGGTCTTCAACCAAGCCCGTGAACACCTTTGCGGGCAGTGGTCACCAGGCCGCAGATGCAGTTTGAAGCTCGCCTCTGCGACAATCAATTAGCCATCAGCGTCTTTGACATAACCCGTCGTTGTGTCAACACGGCCCTCGTGCAGCTATATTTCTTTCGAAGAGGCGCATCATGTCGCTATACCTCTACTAGAGTCGCCGAACTGGGATACTCGGATGCGAGGGAGAGGAACTGATTGGTGGACTCAGCCCGCGGGTTTCAAACTTGTGTTTCGGATTTTTTGCCTTCGAAGATTGGGCTTCAGTTTCGAGCCATCTCAATAAATGAAGAGTAGATGTTATTGACTTCGTTTATACACATGAGTAATAGTAAATATAGGTCATTCCAGGTGTACTGAGAACCATCGCACTGATGGGTGTCACTGAAGTGGCAGGGTTGGCATGGGTTCCCACGGTGCTCCTCTCTACCTTGAACCACCACCTGACCCTGTTTTCACGACATGGAAGTCCTTAAAACTCACTCGAATCATACGACATTCAAATCAGACTGTCTTGGATAGCCAAACGAATCCTGAAACAGCGCAACCTTATCGAATCTGGAGAAGCAGTCCACTCGTCAACGTTTAGTGCGGCATATCGAGGTGGAAACAACGGTGCTGTGATTGTGCCAAGGCCAAATTACAGGTAAATCGTGCTTTACTCACTCAAAATTGACGTTAACTGACATCTTTCGCTTCCCCTCAGCTCGATGTATTCTGGAAATCGACTGGAGCGACATGGAAGATCATGGCTCGGTTCAGGACTGAGCGGAAGGTAGCCGCTCATAGGCACCCACAGGGTGCTCTCTAGAGCGTTTGTTGGAAAAAGTTCAAGTATATGAATATAGACCAGGCTCTTGGTACGTCTTGCTCTACCTTCTTTCCACTTCAATCTGGTCCTGATGCCTTGTAGGTCCCCATCGCCTTAGAACAACATCAGCGAATCAAAGTTTTAGCTGACCAGCACCCTCCATCTATCACGAAGACCCTAAAGCGCTTTATTCGTGTCATTGCCTTGGAAAAACCATTATGCCGTGTTCAGGAAATGTCCTACAAACCAGTTTGGCGCTTCCATAAACACACGACTTCAGCCAAAGGACTCGACGTCACATTTCTCCAGTACGGTATCCAAGTTACTCGAATATCTTGCTGCTTCATTGGGCATGGTGGCTGTCAAAAGCACCCTACGAGCCTCCAAACGTTTATGCACGCCTGTTCGTGCCTTTCGGTCGTATGCTATACTCCCGAGTCCCGACAAGGCATCATGATCACCTCCCTCACCATCGATGCGTTCATCGCGATACTTCTATCGTCTACCGTTCCCTCAGAGCTTTACTGGTCCTGTCAGCGTGATGAGAAGTTCTCGTCGTATTTCGCCGTACATGACTTATGAACAAGGACATTTGTGTCAAGCGCGTTGTCTGCGTGACGTTGACGGGCGGGGGGACATTTGTTGTTACATGGGCCGCCTTCGTCCACGATCCAGGTCGCAACCAAAGGGGCGGGCTCTCGGGTAACCTAACTCCGACTTCTGCATCTCTTATGTTCCCTTCCAACTCATAGTCCGAGTGTTTTTATCTCTTCGCTTGTTTCTCGCCAACTGGAGCCTGGCATGGATGACGATTATGCGTTGCTTTGCCCTGTCTGCCCAGCGCCAAACTCCGACGCTCTCTCTTCGCCATCCCGTGACGCGTCCACGCTTCGTCGCGGATTGCTCCACATCCCAAATCATTGACTCCCGCTATCTTCTGTTGCCCCAGTCGGGATTGTGGTGGACTCGATGGCTCAGGCCGGCCGCTGGCTCCTGCACCCGCAAACGTCGAGGATTGTCTAATGACGACGGATCCTTTGACTCCTTTGACTCCTTATCGTTGATCTAATCGATCCTCCGAGAGCCTGTGATGTCCTCATGTCCGATTGGTGAGCACCCTCGATGTAATCACACAATTGAATTCGCGGGGGACGTTGTGGTGGTTTTCTCTGTGTTTGGGACCATCGCCGTGCGTCCTGCACTGGCCTGTGTTGCGCAAGTCGTGTCTCAATCGAACCTCTTGCAACAACAAGCCACCTTGATGTGGCAAGGCTTCCTCTGAGTCGAGGCTACACCTCTGGCGTGGTGACAGTCTCGTCCGAGAAACCGCTCGCTGGTTCACATATCACAGGTCAAAGCTAGAAGGGACGGGTGATCTTCCTTTGTAGGTGATTCACAGCGCGCTTTGTGATATCATCAAGGGTGTTCCCTTGTTATAATCACCCGCGCCCTGTCACCAGCGTTATAATCACCAGCAGTCCTCCCACTGTATTCCAGGTGTATCCTCCAGAGTTCATTTCCATTGTGATACCCTCTCCGTACCTTCGTGATATCTGGGACATTTCCGTGCGCTCACACGATTGTTGGCGTTCCTTTGAAGACAGTCTCATGGTTCGCGGGTATATAGGCCTCGCTCCTGATGAGCGATTCACGACGTCTCACCTTCCCCGATTTGCGCCGTTTCGTTCCATCTACAACTTTCTGGTCTGACCGTCTCCCTCCACGATGTCTTATCTAAACCCGCTTCATCCGCCCATAACCTCTAACAATCTCTCCCCGTATAACGCACTCCATCGTGCCATGCAGACGAGTCCCTTTACTCGCCGGCATGTTCCCCATCCTACGGAGAGCAAGTGGAAGCGACCGTCCACGAACCCCATCCCATTCGATTTCGTAGGGTACCCCGAACAAGGGATGCCGCTCCACGAGCTCTTCTTCAGAGGAGCTCATGCCCTACAACATATGATGGAAGGCCCTAATGATATGGTTCTAGCGGATACAGGGCTGGATATCATCAACTTCCATATTTCGGCAAGCGGCTTCCCCCCAATGTTGCCCCTGTCATCCGTTTTCTGACGATCGTTTTCTCGTCTCAAGTGGCCTGGCTACGAGCACATCGAGTGGAATCGGGATATTGAGATTATCACGTCCAGAGGACCGATTACTAGGTCATACCTGGGGAGTGTGGTGGCGCAACATTTCGCGCTCTTCATAGAAGTAAGTCGTTCTCGGTTTGTGTGAATGCTATTCTTATGCATTTGTTTATTCCTTTAGAGAGCACAAGCAGAGTGCTCAAAGGCTGAAGACTGGCACCTTGGCCGGGGTGGCATTCGCCTAGAACATATCATACTGTTGTGTGTTCATAATGTGTCGGAGGATACATGGCAGGCGGAGGTTGCTGTTGACTTTCGATAGTCAACAGTAGCACGTTTTGCAGGCTCGAGCACTTTTATATTATTCTATTACCCTACCGTGTACGTCCATAACCGACACCTAGAACCACCAGAATCTCATCGTACGCCATGTTGTGTATATTTACAGCGTCGATTGACACTACTATTCACTGGATTCTATTCATTCATGCCCCGTGAGACATTTGATTGACACTGACCACTCTTAATCTCTCTTGCGCGGCCCGCCAACTGCCCCGTCACAAATCGCTACATAGCTCACGAGAACCCCGTTTATTTCTCGGAATTGGGACTGAGCCCCCACGCAACCCTGCACGGCCCACGGTCCGCCTGCACAGGCCTGAAGCTAGCGAGGAATGCTGAGTAAAATTGGCCGAGGATTAGGAAGAATCACGAATCAGGTGGAAAGAAACATATAGTTTCACCTCCAGTCTTCCATGTGCACCTGATCCCTCGAGCACTTTTGACTCGGCTGCACATGCTAATCGTGCGGGTGGTTGCTAACGAGCCGTAACAAATGATGTTGTCGTCTTTGCTCTCTACTCTTGCTTCTTATACTTGGAATATCGAAACCTCCTCTTCTATTGGCTCTTCTTCACGTTTGGATTAACCGAATTCCTAGGCTGAATATCGGATTTTGGTGCGGTACGCGCGGATACCTGTAAATTGATCTATGCCACCTACGGAAGTCGAGGCGGAGAAATATTAGCATGGTAATCCGCATGAGGCCACGCCTAGCTTCTCGCCCGGTGCCTATAAAATGGGAGTGAGGAATA